>JAUMGZ010230483.1:0-11064 GCA_032359645.1 Pododesmus macrochisma
TGGCAAGCTTCTAAATAACTTGCAGCAAAAACTTTAACATTTTCACGCTGACGCTCACGCCGGGGGTAACGCTATAGCTCTCTGTTCTTCGAACAGGTGAGCTAAAAACTGAAAAGTTTACGTCTAGCTTCCAACAGCTAGCTAGGTAACAATCCAAAAACTTAAATATTTCTCAAATTACATTATCCTCATTCAACTGTTCAAAAATGGAAAATCCCTTTCATTTCTGGCCACAATATGTAGATGTATTTTGAGAAACCAATGAAAAACAGCATGTGTGCTTTTATTTTCTATCAATCATGAATATACAGATCATTTTTGACTTTTTGAATAAATGAATGTCTACATATAGAAAAAGATAATAAACTAAACTACAAGAAAGTTTTTCTCAATCATTGAATGTATGTAATTTTTTGACAATTTTTGCTGTTTCCCCCCCAAAAACTGCTCAAATAAAAAGCATAGTGTAATTGAAGATTACATACATTTTTTGGTAGCTCACCTCAATCTCAAGAAAATGTAAGTCTGATTGAGCCCCAGAAATGTAGCATGTTCTAAGCAATTAGCACCCTTAGGATGTGTCAGCCATTAAGTTTACTATTGTTGATCATGATGTATATCATAATGACATTTTAGATAAGGTTAGGACTGACTTTAATTATTCAGAGAATTGGTTTTAAAAAAATTGCATAAATCAAGCAGAAATTCAAAGATGACATTGTTCACTTGACATCACTTATGTAAGTTTGGTTGATGTAGGACTTGTAGCCTCAGAATTGACATTAACCATTCTACTAACAATAGTATTATAACAAAGTCCTAAACCTGGTCATTCAAGTTGATATGTAGGTCACATCCAGCCTCTGAAACATAGCAAGTGCTAAGCATCATTAGATACATCAGCCAAGTAAGTTTGGTTGATCGAGGAGTTATATATAGTAACCTCAGAAATAACCTCAACAATTCTTCTTAACCAGACAGATTTTCCTACAGTATAGCATAAGCCCCCCACAACTTCATCTCGGTAAGCTAAAAAATTGAAACTGATATGCACATATACATCACAATAATAATCTAACACCCCAACAAGTTTTGTTAAAATTCCTTCACCTGTCTAGGAGGAGTTCAAGTAACAAGGATCTGGACGGATGGACAGACAGGAGTGCTTTGATTTACATCATACAAAGAAAAGTACAGGTATAAAAATAGAAACCATTCAGATAAGCCTCAAAAGAACAAGTACACAAACAGGCCTGTTATTTACAGAATCATCTTCCATGTTTCTGACTCATCTAAGGCCAAAAAAATATATGTGTAGGGTAGACAAGGTTTTTTTGGGGGGTTTTATTGATTTTTTTGTTGAGATCGATATGTATTTCTCTGGTATGTTCATTGTTTGTGTATAATTATATGATCATGAATAAAAGAAAAGTTTGTTTTTTTCATTTGATGTTTGTTTTTGTATTCTGGTTTGTTTTTTAAATCTATTTTAAACTATATTCCTAGTTGGTTGTTAAACTCTAGTTGATAGTATTGTAGTAGTTCCTTCCGTTTTTTCAGATTTTTACTCGATTGTTTTTAGCGATCATGATAAAACAATTAGGGTCGGCAGGAAAAAATAGGGTGGGTCTGAAAACCCTAAACACATATATTTTTTGGGCCTAATTATAAATGAGACATAGATAAGTTCGTTTACAGAAAATAGACAAAACACAATGGAAAAAACTTGTTGTTGTTTTGGTCTGTTTCGTTAGAATTCCCATCCACAATCCCAAAAATACATTTTCAATTCTTTTTATATTTACCATGTCAATAAACTAACAAAAATATATGAATTGCTTTTTGATTTTTTCGTACATCTTCTCGTACTGACCTGGTGTATTTTTTTTTACTTTATCTATTTAGTATTATTGATAACATTCGATCCCTGTGGTCTGGGGATAACGTTACCTGGGCACTGGTTGCTTAGTGAACGCTTTTCATATTTTAAAAACACACCTCGTTTCTTAATACATATGCCAATATGAGAAAAACATCAACAGTCATTTTATGGAATATTGGGTTAATTGTATGGTTACATGTTATCTGGTGTTAATTAAATTAAAATGTACCTTTGGATTTAGCCGGCCTTTTCGCAGCCATTCTGAAAAATTACTCAATGTAGTCGATACGCTTAATTTTCCACAATGAGATGCTTTACTTTCAAACGCATACTTGATGTTTAATTCTAATCAATAAACCATGACTGGTAATGCGGATTTTCCTTGGTCAAAGATGTTTCTTCGAGTTTTTTGTTTCTACATTAAACTTTCTTAGTGTTAATTTTTGCCATAATAGGTTTACTTAAAAACATTTAAAACATTCATCTAAAGAGAATTACATATCCGGTAATTTTTTTGTTAAGGCAGTACGCGGGTGAGAAAACTATTTAATATTTTTTTTTAGATTTTGTCCATGCGTTTTAATCCTTGTTTACAAAAGAGCTTTCCATATAAAGCAACATATGGAAAATCTATCAAGCCTTTTTTCTAATATTTCATTTTTTGTGAAATTTCAAAAATTGCAATGATACATAGATTCTAAATTCAATTTTACAAAAATGTACAAAGTGTATGACAATTTGTTATAATAATGATTATTACCTACATGCTGTTACATCATTTTGAGTTATCATTTGGGATTTTTAGTAAATTTTATAGTTGCATTGAGAGGAATTTGTAAGTTTTCCAAATTCCTCAAAAAACTGGATTTTAACAAAAATTTGATATTAGATTTTTCTCAAAACATACTGCAGGAGCAAAGTATTTATCAATGAATATGGAATGTACACATGGACACTTTTGTTTAACTACCATCGACCTCTTGACGTTGCTTCTTTGTAATATTAAACTACCATTGACCTCTTGACGTTATTTCTTTGTAATATTAAACTACCATTGACCTCTTGACCAAGTTGTATAATCGTTGTCAAAAAGCACCTTCCAAATCGAACAGTTTAGTATTATACAATGCAGATTTGATAAGGCTTTTATATATGTGTTTGAAAAATCGGAAGGTAAGAAAATAATTTATCTGTACATTAACTGATCTTAACTCTCAATACTCTTCACAGTCGAAATAATTTCACGTCTTAAAAGAGTAATACCCCTTCCCAAAATTTATCAAAGCAGTTTAATGGTGAAATTGAAGAAAAAAAAAGAAAAAACAAAACCTTAGTCTTAGGGACCTGGGGTCTTCCCCAACGGTCTTTATAACACGTTACCTTGACAAAGATCCAAGGTCAATGTCACTATCAACTCTTGGCTTTAAACTTTCTTATAAAAGTAACTTAACATCAACCGCAACAGCTAGAAAAAACCTTAAGGTTGGAGAAAGTTTGGGTTCAGATACAATGTATGACACCTTTTTTGTGTTTCGACCTAAAGAGTCGGACGATTTATAAAAAAAAAGAAGTTATGCCCCTTCGACAACTTGACCAAAGCCATCAATGCACAAAACTAAAAACCGATAAGTCATTTATTTATACCTAAGGTTTTCATGAATGTGACCTTGGCAGAAGTCAAAGGTCAAGGACATGATAACTATTAGACTAAAGACCTTGTTATGGAAATAGTTCCGTAACCTAAATGATCCTAAAGGATGGAAAACGTTATTGTCCAGATACTGTTTGGACCGAAAGAACTGGACTGTAAGGAAGTTATGTCCCTTTGACAACTTGACCGAAACCATTAATGGTCAAAACTAAAAACCGTGAATCTTTGAGACATGGAGTCTTCACTTGTCTTCTGGACATGTGACAAACAAAAACTGGTCGAAGGTCTTGGTGACCCTCAGAACTAAGATCTTTTTAATAAAACTATCCCAGAACCGTAATGATCGAGTAAACTAAAGAGTCAAAAATGTTCCGCACCTGATATAGCAACTTTTATTTGATTAACCGAAATAGTCGGATGACTCCAAATGGGAGTTATGTCCCTATGAAGCAGTTAGTGAAAAAAAATCAAAAACCGTAAGTTATACTGGGGTCTTCACAATTGTTCTTTTGGACATGTGACCAAGTCAAAAGGTTAAGGTTCAATCTGATTAAAACCAGATCTACTGCTCACGGGAAGTTGCTAGGTAGATCCTACCGTGCGATGCAATATCCTATTAACGGGAGCAAAGTATATCTAGTTTCAATCAGATTGGTCAAGGTTGTAATGACTTCAGTACTACATCTTTGTTATCAAAATAACCCCGAAATAGTACACACACATTTATATATTTGCCGGGAATTTTGTCATTCAATAAAAAGAAAATTTGCAAAATTTCGGGGTGTTGGTTGGGGTTGGGGGTATTGCATAAAGTACAAGAGAAAAAATAGTCTTGTCTGTAGCTCTAATAGAGTCTTCAAGCTTATATACTTTATACATTTATCAAGATGAAAACTCGAAGACGTAAGCGTCAGATTGTTAACCTGATGAGACACAAGTTCCAACAGAGCACTAAAATTAACAGCAGAACATAGGCAATTGTTCTGCATTGCTGTACTAGAACTAGACAATGAACTAGGACACGGGAGGTTATCCAGGACACGGGAGGTCATCTAAGACACGGGAGGTCATCTAGGACACGCGACGTTATCCAGGACACGGGAGGTCATCTAAGACACGGGGGTCATCTAAGACACGGGAGGTCATCTAAGACACGGGAGGTCATCTAGGACATGGGAGGTCATCTAAGACACGGGAGGTCATCTAGGACACGGGAGGTCATCTAAGACACGGGAGGTCATCTAGGACACGGGAGGTCATCTAAGACACGGGAGGTCATCTAAGACACGGGAGGTTATCCAGGACACGGGAGGTCATCTAGGACACGGGAGGTTATCCAGGACACGGGAGGTCATCTAGGACACGGGGGGTCATCTAAGACACGGGAGGTTATCCAGGACACGGGAGGTCATCTAAGACACGGAAGGTCACCCAGGACGCAACTTATACAATGTACCCGTTGGTCATTATAATGGATGCTATTTCTTAGAGTAGACGGAGGACTAAGACTTGCACTTAGTATTTGAGAAATGGGGTCTGACCTTATCGAAAAATAAACTGGGTCTATTGAAGATGTGTTTTGCGTCAATAGATATTAGTTGACGGAGAGTTGTTACAGTTTTTCTACATTGCAACACCGACTTTACTATCTATCAAGTCAGTCACTGCTCTCAAGTGTGTTGTCCTCCCTTCAAATATATCATATTGTTCAAGAATTATCTTCATTATTCTAAATGTATCAATAAGTTGCCAAAAATACCGACCAAGTGTTTACATAGTCGATAACTGTTCCTAAATGGGGATATGAGATAAAACCCTTATTGGGGATCCAATAGATTGTATACACCGTCACTATCTTGTCAATCAGGCTTTCTATTCAGAATTATCTCAAGTTCATCTTCCTGTCCTTAAATAGGTCGTTTAAAACCTTAAATCGCCCTAGATGCAGCACAAATCAAATCATTTGTGTGTATTAATTAAGCAGCATGGTCACGTGGATATTACTGGTACTGGTGCTGGTCTTACTGTATTGGTTAGTGTTATTATATGTTGTGTCTTTACGGTGACCACTGTTTCTGTAAATCGTATATCTTCATCATATACTTTTATGCTGTACAAATTCAATTTGTAATGATATTGTGCGTAACTTTTACATGTTAACTATATTTGTGTATTTTAGGTATCTTAGGATCCATTTCAGTGTTTTTGAGCGTTTGGGAATCCCAGGTCCAAAACCGACCTTATTTTTAGGAAACCTTGTGGAGATCATGCGCAAAGTAAGTCATTTCTGTAATATAAAAACTGAAATAAAACGCGAATTATAGAACAAACGCACACTATTCCATACAATTATGAATAATGAACTGACGTCCCTTTGCTTTTAATTTTTTGTTTAACATTGAACTTTCGCTCCCGGTGATTTTCATCAATATACCGTTAAAATTTCACAAATCATAATAAGTGGGTTTCGCGCTAAAATGTAAGGTTCTGTTAAGTAGACATGAAATGGTTCTTTAATTGAAACAATCATGAAGCATTTTCTTTAAACTTTAGTCAACATTTTCATAACTATTCTTAATATTCACAAATTCATCCGTTTTCAATAAATCCAGAATATCTGACCATTGATATTGTAGCTGACCATTTTTTATGTTGTTGAATGTTGTTTTAATTGATATTTTCAGGGTCAATTGGAAGCTATAATAGAATGGCGGGACACATACGGACGCATTTTTGGGTAATTATTTAATTCCCCCTTATCCTGATCACATACATCAACTTTATGTTAAGCTCTCATACCACGACCACTCTTGTCCAAAGTCAAACGTTAATATATAATGTTCGGAGCGTACGAGAATTTGTAACAAATATTGAGCAAGTTTTTTGAAGCCTGGTTGTAATTGTTCGAAGTCGTGCTGAATCTTATAGTGTTATCCCCGCTGTGGCATCACACAACAGACACACTGTCTTAAAACACAATAATAGAGGGCAGACAATTATTTACTGTTTTAAATGAAAAAACATAGGCCGTCCAGCGTAACTGCTCTAATGATTTATTAACATTTCATACGACAACATCAATTTTTCATGATTTAAATAATAAAAATAATAATAACAATAATAAATTATCTATTAATGATTCGTCGACCAAAGGAGCGTACATGTAACTGTACATGTCTCAGTCTCACGGTTGATTCGTGGCTAGGCCTGGAATCTGGGACGAGATTCTCACAAACATAATTAGTTTTTTCCTCTTATAAATTGATTGGTTGCTCTGTTTCAGTTATAATTTTATTTATCACACTGCAAATAAATTTCTCGGCATTTGATTGGTCGGTTAGCCCGTTATAAATTCCTGTATGACCAGCCACAGACGGGTTATAAAAATGTACGTGCAAAACAATAAAGTCATAATGCAGCTCCTGATTGTGACGTCCATAAGCTTTGAAAACAAAGGACGTCATAATGCAGCTTCCATTGGAATTGTTTTTTTCTTTGTATTTGAGTTCTAATGTACATGTACATTAATATATAGAAGGAATTGCTGTGCGACAAATTCGTTATATAGGTTTTAGGCAGGTTATATCAGCCCATATAACCTGCCTAAACATATAGATCTATAACTAATGTTATATAGTTTCTATGTAATAAAGATATCTGTAAAACTAATTACAACTTAAAATTGCTAAAATTGTGTACAAATGATTAACACCTCTATACTCTCATTATAATAAGTATTTTGAAGTTTACATCATGTGCTCTCACAATTACAGGTATTTCGAGGTTTACACACCTGTGCTCTCATTATTACTGGTATTTCAAGGTTTACACACCTGTTTCATTTCGAGGTTTACACACCTGTGCTCTCATTATTACTGGTATTTCAAGGTTTACACACCCGTTTCATTTCGAGGTTTACACACCTGTGCTCTAATTATTACAGGTATTTCGAGGGTTATACCCCTGTGCTCTCCGTCAGTGAACCGGACCTATTGAAGGAAATACTTGTAAAAGATTTTGAGAACTTCCAGTCAAGAAAGGTTTGTATTAACATCCTTTTATAAAATTTAAAGAAATATAGAATTAAAACATATTTTTGCGGACGAAGTTAAGTAGACCATAGAACCAAATACGACCATTACTTATTGACGATCACATTATTGATTCAGATTGTGTGCCAATTTTTTTCATGTTATCGAGTTAGACATGATCGCAATTGCATTCCAGGTGTTATTATATTTTGAATTTCAGTCTTGTGTGCGTTTTAACACTGCATCAACTTAGAAACTATTAAATTGTTTATTTTCGAAGTTTGTATTGGTGTTTTAGCCTTTTCCTTTGGCGCCAAAGAAGAGTCTTGGATTGTTCCTGGAGAACGGTGTCCAGTGGAAACGAAGCCGCACCATTCTATCTCCCGCCTTTAGTTCCAGTAAAATGAGGCGTATGTCGTCTGTCATGGAAGAACAGGTTGATCGACTTTTGGAGAATCTGGACAAAAAAGACAAAAAGAAAAAAAGTTTTGATATTTATGGGTAATATACCTTCTGTTGTAAAATTTAAAAAACCCTTTCGTTGTTTTATTTAAACACCAGTGTGTAACATTTGTTTACTCGATTGTGGTGATGGTTCTTGGGGGCTATGTTGTCTGTACATTATCGACTGGTGTTTTGTAAAACTCTGACCGGATCCGCGTTCTTGATTTTTTAAATAGTGATATATGGGAGAGTTATGTTTTATCCTGGCTACAGTCCAAATACAAATGCATTGAAACAAATCAGTATTTTTAAACAATAAGTTTTTGATTAAATTTTACATTATAGGCTGTTCCAGAGATTGACGTTAGATGTTATTGGCAGATGTGCATTCGGACTACACACTTCGGCACAGACCGATTCTGACGACCCTTTCCTCTACAATATCATGAAGCTGTTCTCAAATATGACAAACACACTGATTCTTCCAGTAGTCAGTAAGTAAACATAATTTATAATAATAAAACACATGTTGCATGAATTACATTTAAATTTTTAGCATAATTATAGACTAATTTATACACGATCACAATTTATCAATACTATAGTATAGGGGTTTCATATGAAGCTTTATTCTATATTTTCAGTGTTATTCCCAGTCGTTCAACATTTTATATTTATCGCTAAGAACTTGATTTTGGCGATTGGTAGGAATCCAGTGTCGTGGTTACGACTTCAGTTGGCCAACGTTATCAAGATTCGAAAGGACATTGGGGTAAATATTTAAATGTTCGTTATTTACTATAGAGCGGTTCTACAGATATCTCAGTCCAGTGTAAAAGTTATAGTACATATCAATTTAAAAAACACGAACAAGTGATTTACGTGAAATATCTAGAAATTACCTCAATACTGTAAACTACAATAATACCGAGGTATCACCATGATTTACACCGACAATCAGTACTTTCAGTACTTTGATTTTATTTTCCAGCGAAACACAGAAATCTCAGACTTGGTACAACATATGTTGTTCCCAGGGAAGGACGGGGAAGCAATGACGGACAGGGAAGTTATTGCTCAAAGCTTGACTTTCCTATTGGCGGGTTATGAGACGACTAGTGCCGTGTTGGCCTTCTACATCCATCTTCTGGCTCACAATCCCGACGTACAGGCCAAACTACGACAGGAAATAGCAAAATGTCAAGATGTAAGTTAGAAACTGTTAACAAGTTAAAATGCTGGTAAAGTAATTCTATTAAATAGATTAACACGTTAAGGCGTCGGTTGGTATATGTGTTACAATCATATTGGGATAAAGCAGAAATGAAGTTTACGGAATGGAGTGTAGATTAGGATTTGGTGTTAATCAGATTGAGTAAATTGGAGCACATGTAAATGTGTTGACGTTACATATTAACATAACTTCACATACAAGATGTCGTCAAAAACATGTAAACTTACGGTAATATACAAGTTAAAGCCACTGTCACACAGACAATGCAAACTCGATGCAACCTCATGGCAACCGAAAATTTTGACAATCGCAAAAACGTTTTAAAGGTTTCTGAAAGGTCTCACTGAGGTCGCTTAAATGTTTCAGAGCGGTCGCAAAATCAATTCGGTCGCTCAGAGGTTACATTGGTCAACTAGAGGTCTGCAAGCGGTTGGTTTCCGCTTGTAGCTACCGGTTTCGTCTAGACAAGGGTGTTGAGTCTTTGCAACCTAGTGGCGACATATCTGCGATTGATGAGTGACGAGTCGGCAATCGAACTGCTCTTTTTCGGCAACTTGCAGAGAAATGGTTTGATAACCGCATTACGTTTTGATCGGTAATCAATCGGTAACTAATCACCGACCAGTCGACGTTCAGTTGCAACCAGTTACAAAAGACTCGCTGACTAGCCACCAGTCGGTCTCAACTAGGTGCAAGCCTATCGCCGTATCTGCGGTGAACAGTTGCCGATAAGTCACCGACCAATCACTGACAAGTTGCAAAACGTATCGCTGATTGATCGGCGATCATACCCTAAATTCCAAATATGGGTAGCAGTGGTCCCTTTTCTCTCAGCGGTCGCCAGTCGGTGGCAACAGAAATCAGCCGCCAAGAGGTTACATCGCGGTGACATTGTCTGTGTGACTGGAGCTTTAAAGGGACACGTTCCCTCGTGGCTGATCTTACCTAGAAATGTGTTTATCAGAGCTTCGGGTGTTCACAATGAACATTTTGATTAAAAAAAGAGTTCACAATGAATAATTGATGTGTTTGATTTATTACAGACAAACATTGGTTATAAGTCCGTACAAGACATGCGATATTTAGATATGGTGTTTGAGGAAGTGTGTCGTCTCTACCCAACGGCTTCTCTGTGAGTTTAGCTTCATTTCTCAAGAGAACCTTTCTACAAGAACAGTAAATTCATAATCCCCTTTTTATGAAAAAACACCCAACATACATTAATCGGTTATTTAAGTTCAGTGTTTTAATTCTTAACACCTTTTTTTCGAGTTATTGTATCCATCACTTCGCTAATATTACGATGACATCGTCTTTTAACAGAATTGTTACTCGACAAGCCTCGTCTACACGATGCTATGGCGGACTTGTCATTCCGACGGGAATGAACGTGCAGGTAGATGTATGGGGTTTACATCACGACGAAGAATTTTGGGACCACCCAGAAGCTTTTCAACCTGAAAGGTAACTCTTTGTTTACTTTTTTTTTTTTTTTTTTAACATTTTAACCCATCTTGTGAATGTAATAGATAAAAGTCCCGATATCTTGATGTTAAATCAAAAGTGTAGACTTTATTATCACCTCTGATATCCAAAAGGTAACGGTGAAATCACACTGCTTCAACCTAACTTAAACTAAATGAAACTCGAGTGGGGGCCTTCGTAGATACCACCGCTTTAGTTTTCACCACCTTAAACGCATCTACCCTGTGCATATAGCATGTAGGTCAAAGGTCAAGGTAGAAGTTGCAGTGACCTACTTTTGGTACGCGACACACCGCCTTCCACACAAGTACCCTTATACTAAGTTTCATTACAATAT
>JAUMGZ010230505.1:0-11064 GCA_032359645.1 Pododesmus macrochisma
ATGTTTCTATGACAACAAAATGTCTCTGCTAAATCATAAATGCAATATCACATGACATTTCAAAGAAGATTATAAAGAGTTATTGATGGCTTAGATAGGTGATATTAAAAGGAACTTGTTTAGATCTTGGATAGTATTTATTTAGTAAAGTATTCATGTTGCCTCAAGATTGGATAGCAATGTTAGTAGTGTAGATCTCCTCATATAGGACTGGCACCATGCAGTCAGCCCTTCTGAGACATGCCATTTTTAAAAACTTTGCTTTATAATTTAGTACTAAACATTTCACCAAAATAATATCTTGAATACAAAAAGCTCAATGCAGCAAAAAATTATCTTTTGAATTAGCAGGTTAATCCATTACCTGACCACTCCGTCAGATGTACTCGGTATAGAAAGTATTATAGGTATTGACATCTGGGATTGATCATTCAGGATCGACATATTGCGATAAATCTCCACCTCACTTCTAGGTGCGTTTACAAGGGCACATCCAAGGTAGGTAACTCCATTGAAAGTTGTCTCCCCTTGAAATGGTGAAACGGGTAAAGATGTAGATCTTTCTCTACCTAAAGAATCAATAATTTTAAAATTCTATAAGATATTATGCATATTAAATATAAATATTCTGTAAGCTCAAAAATACAGTTAAAATTCACATGTAAGTGTTAATTCTAAAACCCAATAAGAAGGGTTGGAAAATAGCAAAACTTTCCGAAAACAAACATTTTAGTAATAAGTTCACCTCATCTTATACCCAACATGTAGTTTATTGTCATATTTGTAAAAATATGATGAACATGACAAACAAGAAACTGTTTATGGCAATACATGTAAGTTCAGATTGTTGCTTTCATTAAAATGTGCTTATTATATATAAAGCATCCTTATGTATATATTAATTATATACATAAGCCATGTGAGTTTAATTAATGAAGGACTTGTGTTAGCTTATTTGTGAAAAAAATTCAACATTAGCACCTAACAAGTAAATTGGACAGAAATAGGCGAGGGCCATCCGAATTTCTATATATTTTTGTGTAGTTTTCAAGTACAAGAAAACCCCTCATTTAAAATGTTGAGGGGGCCTTCTGTAATTAAACAGCCGAAATTAATGATCCCATATCCCCTTCTAGTCATATGTCTGCAAATCTGAAATCTTGAAACATTTTACGATACCTGGAGTATTTTAAATTGTGTATATGTACTAGTACATGTATGATGTAGTCGAAACAGAAAGATTGAAGAAAATTCACCAGTAGAACTGCCCAAGTTAGTAAGGACATCAGCTGATTGGCTACTAGGAAGCACATGACCATCCCCTTTGGCATCTGATTGGTTATTTGATGATAAAGAGTCGTTGGATGTAAGTGTTGATATCATTTTGTCTGCTCCGTTGACAGAGATCTCCATATTGAGGTCGTTGATGTCTCCAGTAATCTTCAATTTGGGTTCACCATTCACCACAACATAATCATCGCCTTCAAGTAAAAAGCTTGTACATGTACATATTTGTTATGGCAATATTCTTTATTCTTTACGAGAACTTGTCCAGAGTCCAAACCAACTTTTTAAAAAATTAAAACCTTGAATCAAATCCATCCATTTACTTATTTCATTTTATGTAAAGTAATACATGAAGTGTATAGGTTTCCAAAATACTTGTTACTTAAATCATTATTGGGTAAGCATATCCATAGGAAGAAAATGTATTTACAGTAATCAGGTTAATGATTATACCCGGTAAATGTCATATCAACTTTATCTTGCAGAATAGAATATTATTGACACAGAATAATATGAATATTTATCAAACAAATATATTATATTATCAAAAGATGACATATTATCAAAAAATTAGGTTAAATGTTAGTAAATATATACAAAGTTATAAAGGGAAATAGGCTGATTAGTTATATCAAAGGGCCCTAACCAAGCTCAATCACAGCAAACCAGATGGTTAAATTAAACCATGTGAATCTCCATTTAGTTTTACAGTGATTGTGATCTCACTTTGATTTGGAATAATAAAATTTGTTAATTGCACAATTTTTTAAAATGAATAGAAAAACTATATAGTTCCTCATCGTTCAGATATATATTGCACCAGTACGTAGCATCAACTATCCATTAATTATATATGTGCTTAATTAATAAAGATATTGTACGGCAACTGTTAATTTCTTCTTAAAGTTGGAGCAACGCTAACACAGACATATTCAATGATCAACACAAACCTTCCTTACCTACATGTATACATGTCCTTGGTATAAACTGACCAAATCTGGCAAAAAATTGTCAATCAATGAATTACAGCTAATACTGCACACAAAATGAAATTCTATTTTTGGTAATGATGACTGAACATTCTATCTAAAATGCGAGCAGTTCTGTCGTCTCAATTAATCCCTCCACACAATATAAAATGTATGTTTCTTACTATTTTCTAAAGATATAAAAACTGTCTTGGTCGAGATGATTCAGTGTTCAATTCTAAGAGTTGTTAGATGTCGTATTGGGATAAATATGTCATAAATATTCGGGAAACTAGGACAGATGAGAGTCCATGATGAGTATATACTCGATTTCATCTGCTATTTGCAATGTGGAAAAAATACAAAACTACTGTGTTCTGCTAGGTTTACCAAAATAGCGAGAGAACATGCATTCGGCATGCCCTCGCGATCGTCAACAAAACACTCAAATCAGATGCCATCAGTAGCAGATTTTGTAAAGTAAGAATTTTAAAAATATTGTCCAAATTTTTTTTGGATTATTATATATTGCAGTTGAGCGCTTATTTTTTCATCATAATCGATCAACTTTCGAGATTTTTGGAAGAGTGGAAGTATAAAATATGTAACTTTTATTGAATTGTAAATATATGTACATTGTATATCTATATTTATGTCCAAAAGGCTTGAAAAACACCAGCTGATTATAAACTGCTATAAGTATATTGTGACCTGTGAAATGTTGGTTACCAGTGGATGAGGATTCCAATGAACTACGACTTATAGCATCCTCCATAGTTATACCTTCCACAATGCTCTCCTTCTATTTTTGTCAGATGTGTACGATTAGAGATGTGAAATCAAATTATTCCAATTCCATACCTGAAAGTTATGTATAAAACAGTATGAGGGTATTAATATTGCACAAGTATTAATATTGAAAGTGCATAAGGGGCCATCCATAATTATCATCCTTCTTCCAAAGTCTGCAAAGAGCATGCTAGGGGGTTTGTTTGTCATAATTTATTTTGCACGCTTTAAGTTCTGGAAATCACAACATTTCACAATCCGGAATCTGGCTCCTTTTTGTTTCTGATTGTGTTCTACAATAGCACAAACAACTAACATTTGTATTAAGATATTTATAATTAGTTTAATATTATTAAAGTACCCAATAGGCAATACTAAAAAACAAGTGAAATGTGTGTATATAAATAGCACAACCCTTGGTATAACAAAGGATGATGTACACTTTTGCAGGGGGAGAGGGGGTTTGAGAAAAGAGTGCTGTTTGCAGAATTGGAAAAAGGATGATAATTATGAATACCCCTTAATCTAAGTTGAATAACATAAATGAAAACAAGACATATAAGTTACAAATTGCATCCCATCCCAGTTTTTTTTTTCTGGTGCTTTTCAATCAATGTTACTTATAGTAAACAAATAATTTGTATGTACCATTTGTGTGACCTGGTGTGGATCTGACCTCCAATATAAACTTTCCAAATTTAATTTGACTTCTATCTTTGGTTTTGACATCTGCCTTGGCACTGCTGACCTCTGATATTATACTCTGACAAGATGGTATTCTTTTCTTGATTTCGCCTGTGCCTGTAATGTGGTCTGCATGCACATGGGTGTTCACTGACAATTAAATATTAATTTTTTAAGAGATACTTGTTATTCACAATGACAATTTTTTAAGGCCAATATTATAAAACAAAAATTGAATGTTTAAGTACATACATGTATTAATTTGTGCATATGATTTACAAACCTGTATGACTTTGTATCATGTTTACAAACTCGTACATGACTTAATTACTAATCCATCCATACATACTAATTTAATACTAATCTGCAGATGCTAATTACTAATATAACCATACACTTTAATATAAGTTTTTATATTGGACCTAGCTGATACAATTCTGTAATTGACCAAGCTACACACAATTTATTATTATCAATTTCAAAAAAAATTTAAAAAATCATCAACAGTAAATTAAACTTCATTATGTGCATTGCCTCGATCATGCAAAAAGTAGAAAATCGCCATTTAATATTTATGACAATCTGCTTTACTGTAAACAAAAATCAATATGTCTGACTACTGCATGTTTAACACTAAGCATACCTGCATACTTCAGGTTAAGATCCAGGTCCTTGACAATTTTGCAATCTCTTTCAACTAAGTCGATCACTGGGTCAATGATGACAGCTTCTTTAGAATCTGGGTCAGCCAGTAAATATGTGTATGTGAAAGACTTGTAATCTAGCAACTGTAAATGGAATTATTTTTGTTTAAAAACAAATCTTATATGAGCATATTTATGAGAGATTTTCTTGAATATATAGTTTCCACAATTCTCTTATATTGTTATTTGTTGAGTTTTCAAACAAAATCAAATTAAAAACTCTTACTATTTTAAATACAATGTGTACAATGTATGTGCTTGTAACAGATCATTTTAACTGTGTAGATTAAAGTAATAAAATATTGCAACTCATTTGTAGATATAAGTCCAGTTGATACATGTATATGTAAAACGTCCCTAGTTTTGACCTTGACTTGTTTATCCTTTCATATCTTCAGAGTAAACACATCACGTAAACCAGTGGATAAACTACTTCAATTACAATAAAAAATAGTTAATACCATACATTGTAGCTTGTAAAGATACCATAATCAGTTAAAACTTTGTTACATGTACAGAAAATGTGTTATTGTTTATAAAATAAATATGATAGTCTGAAAAAAATCATTGTTAAAAAATAATTTAAGCCTTTCAGTAGTCATTTAAAAACACACTGTAAAACAGGTCAGTTTAACAAATAACAATATCAGAGACCTACATTCACATAAATTATTTTGAATAAGCAAAAGACACTGCAAAAAGTTATTTCAAATGCACAGTAAATAGCTGTAGCATGTTGTAAAAAAAATAATTGAAAATTCAGGATTTTAACATTTTATAAACATGATGACCTACTTTTTCATTTACTTAACAAACAGAACTTTTGCAAAGCTTTTATATCATAACAACTTCAAATCATTCGAATGGTGTACAGACATATTTACATGACTATATAGGTGCCTACATGGAAACTTGTGCACACTAAGATAATGCTTGCACACTTAAAGCTCTAGAAATATTTTAAGCATAAACTTGATTTTTTATCTTATTTGGTATTATATGAGACAAACTCTTCAACGTGTATCATGCAAAACGTCAATTACTTAATAGAAATATGTAAATTTAAGTTGTTTTATCAAATATTATTCCATTTTACATTAAGTAATCCCAGCAGTACATGTATTTTTCTTTTTAATTCTAACACTTTGTAATCTTACTTGTCTGAATATAAAGTCTCTGTGAACTCCACACAATTCCTGCATGTTGGACATCTTTCTCGTTGTTAATGAAACTGTAGCACAGGGTTGGCAAACTTTTGTCTTCTGAAAATTGGATTGGGTAGAGTTCCAACAATGAGATAATGATTTGTTTACACAATAAGTGTAAGATGAGATTGACCTTTTGGTCAATGTCAAACTGACTGCTACTGTTGGCCGTAATGTCAACTGGACAGTGTTAAAAAGGGGCGCACCCATGATCTCCACAACAAACTGGAATTATCAAAAATAAAAAAGCTTACTCCCTTTCCACACGTGGGTGACTTTTAAATAATTTGATTAAAACAAATACCGGTGCATGATTAACAAACAAAAAAGTAACATCTGCATCTGAGCACATACATGCTTTAAATGTGATAGCAGCTAGTAAAAGTCATTCATATCCAAGGTTCAAGATAAAAACTATATCCTTATGATCTCCATGCATTTAAATGTACAAAGCAAATGTACATGTATCCAACGAGTAAGTGTATGTTAACACTGCCTATACATGTACTGCTATAAGTAGATCTTAACACTGCCTATATGTATACTAATGTATCTTGTAGGATGGTGTTTACCATCTGAATTCATTTCTTACTCAGTTATATAACCTTGCTAACATTGCTGAGTTTGCATATACAGTTATATGATATGGTGATATCTAACCTAATTATACTGTAAACACACACTTCACACTGATAGGATAAAAATATCCACCTCAATTCAAACTTGCTCATTATATACTTAACAATTGTATCTTTCTAACAAGCATACACTCTCAATATGACCTTACAAACAGACACTGTCTCAACATAATAACCATACAAGCAGACACTGTCTAAACGTGACCTTATAAGCAGACACTGACTCAATATGACCCTACAAGCAGACAATGTCTTCTTATGACCTTACAGGCAGCCACTGTCTCAATATGACCTTACAAGCAAACACTGTCTCAACATGACCTTAAAACCAGACACTGTCTCAATATGACCTTACAAGCAAACACTGTCTCAACATGACCTTAAAACCAGACACTGTCTCAATATGACTTTACAAGCAGATACTGTCTCATTATGACATTATAGGCAGACACTGTCTCAATATGACCTTACGAACAGACACTGTCTCAATATAATCTTACAAGCAGACACTGTCTCAATATGACCTTTTAAGCAGACACTGTTTTAACATGACCTTATACAAGCAGTCACTGTCTCAATATGACCTAAAAGTTATTATATACAAAAGCATAAAGCTCTAGGCCTTCTAGTTTATTAGAAGATTTTTGAAATTTTGTCAAATGTTCCCCCTTTTTGTCCCATAAGTGGGCCCCCTGTGGGAGTCGAGCCTCTTCATTTGAATAAATCTGAATTCCCTTCCCCTACAGATTCTTCCTACCAAGTTTGGATAAAATTGATCAAATGGTTTGGAGAAATGGAAAATGTGAAAAGTTTATGACAAGCGGATGACCTTTTGGTAAAAGTGGACTAAAACTTAATTCCTAAACCAATATTATCTTCAGTCACAAAATTACACATTAAAAAATAGATCACCGTAAATTAAACAATGTTTCTATTTTCTAATGATACAGGTCACATTGATTTTTTTTTTATGAAACACCAGCTAGCATCTGAAGTTACACCTGTGGTCCAAGTTTAGCAGTTGTTACTAAGCTACAGCCCAAGCAAGAAAAAAATTCATAGAAGAATTAAGAAACCATATGACTAAAGTAATTCCCCCACTTCTTCTAAATAATCATAGTTATAACCGAGATGTAGGTTTTAATAAATAATCTTGACTAATATAAGCAATACATACATGTATAGCGATACATACTCCACAGCTAAATATTCAGTTTGAGCAATTCATCATGATCAATACCTCACCACGTATGTTACAATCGAGTTCTATGGTCTGTACAACTTAAAGCTGATCATGAGTGTATTTTTGTAGCAGACATGTGTTGAAGATATTATTATGATTGTCACAGTTGAGTTAAACACATTTTATACACACTGAATCTTACAACAGATTTAATCACAGGTTACCATTGTTTATCCCTGCACTTTGTTATAAAGGTCAGGCATGCTTAACATGCAGTCATAATATATTGCCAGAAGAATACATTATTATTGTACAGGGGTAACATTCTATTAATACACACAGTATGTCAAGTTCTATACATTTCCATTCCATTTTGGAAGGTATATCTAAATTCTAAACATATTTCCTTAAATGCTCACAAAAATTGTAAAAAAAGGCTCAATAAGTCACTTGATAAATTCTTAAAAGGTTTTTATTGTCATTTTGTTCAACTTGGTAAACTGATGAACAATTAATGTATAAAAAAAATATTGGTTTAAACCCTTAGCCCAATATTAATCATACATGTATATTAATCTATAAAAGAGCTTTGATAAGGGATGATAATTATTTTATATCTTTTCAACTCTCCAGAACCTGTGGTTCAAAAGAAGACATATGCATTTACATCTTATGGTATCACAAGCGTGTGGTGCTGTACATGTACATAGGATTTGAATAAACTTAATACATAGTGAGTACTTTACATACAACTCCCAATCTAATTAAAACTAGACCTGCATATTCCACTCCTCGAGACACACTCTAGTACAGGATCTAACAACACACCATTTGAGGTCACTTCAGCATGACCTTTGCACTTAGCCAATAAGTGCATCTATATTATCGCCTTCTTAATCTTCGGTGCACTTTCTATAAATGCTTACTGTGAGTGACTGACGATTAAGAAGGCGATGCACTGATTGGCTAAGAGCAAAGGTCATGCTGAGGTGACCTCAAAGGGGGTGTTGTAAGATCCAGTATTGGAGTGTGTCGTTGAAGAGCGGGATATAGAGGTCTAATTTTAATTAGATTGATACAACTCCATTATTTGAACAAATTCGAAAAGAAGTCGAAAATGTGAAAAGTTAACTGATGTTAATTATAAACATACATTTGATAGTGTCGAACTTTAACCCTAAATGGCAAAACCACTTTTTTTGCCAGCCCCATTATTTGACTAATCTGAACCCCCTTCCTAAAGGGATGACATCTGATAAGTTTGGATGAAATTGGTCTGGTAGTATTGGATAAGAAGTCGAAAAATGTAAAAAGTTAACATATTTGCTAAAGTGTTGAACTTTGACCGAAAAAGCAATCAATAATCAATTTTTGACCCTAGGATCACACCTTGTACAAACTTGGTTCTCTATGCCCTAAAGTTGCTACATACCAAAACATTAAGCTCTAGGCCTACTAGTTTATAAGAAGATTTTTGAAATTTTGTCAAATTGTCTCCTTTTTGGACCCAATAGTGGGGCCCCCTAGAGGCCCAGCCCCTTCATTTGAACAAATCTGAATCCCCTTCCCCTAGGGGTACTTCCTACCCAGTTTGGATGAAATTGGTCCAGTAATTTTGGACAAGAAGTATATAATGTGAAAAGTTAACATATTTGCTATAGTATTGAACTTTGACCCAAAAAAGTGTAATCTATTTTTGACCCCAGGGTCACGCCTTGAACAAACTTGGTTATCCATGCCCTAAAGCTGCTACATATCAAAACATTGAGCTCTCGGCCTTCTAGTTTATTAGGAGGAAGATTTTTGAAGTTTTGTAAAATTTTCCCCATTTTGGCCCCCTAGTGGTGCCCCCTGGGGGCCGAGCCACTTCATTTGAACAAATCTGAATCTCCTCCCCTAGGGATACTTTCTTCTAAGTTTGGATGAAATTGGTCCAGTGGCTTAGGAGAAGAAGTCGAAAATGTTAAAAGTGAACGACAACGGTCGGACGAACGGACGGACAGGATTTGTATGAGAAGAGTTGACCTTAGACCTTCGGTCCAGATGGACTAAAAATGGAACTACTCTAGTGATCATTCAAGTGCTATGTTTTTACAAGCCTGATTCCCTATTTTTCAAGTTGGTTAATTACCTGCCTAACTATATTAAAATTAATTAAGCTTGGTAGTAGTTGTTCTTAGGTCAAGAAGTAAACAATGTGACAAAGTAAATAAAAGAATTGTCACAACAAAAAAAAATGACAGATTGTGATAGCACTGAAATCAGTTTTTAGTTTCGTGGATTTTAGGTGAGAAAAAAGTGAAGCAAGCGGGCAACTTTTTTTATTTTTAAATACATATTATTCCATGATAAATCTGAGGCAGGGGCAAAAACAATGAGGCGAGAGATTATATTTTTTTCCACAAAACTTCTATTTTCTTTCAATAAACAAACGGATATGACCAGAAAAATTTAAATAGGTAAAAGAAGACCAGTGTTGATAAATTTTTTCCACAAGACTTTAATTTAAATGAACTGTTAAACCTAAATAAACAAAAACTTTTCTATATAGGTAGCCCCAGAACATACAGTATTAGAAAATGGTGTACGTTAGAGGAGCAAAGTAATTAAACTCTGTCTCAATTGAAATGATGAACCATAACAACTTTAATAATTCATTATGCATGGTATTGTTTACATCATTACGACCAAATTCTTGTATTCTACATCAGTATTCGCAGTTAAACAACATCTTTTAGCATCTTACTTTATGACAAACCTACATTTTGCATAATATTGAATTATTTTTTCTTATTATCGCCACATATTGAAATATACATATCTTCGAAAACTTATGATGTTGTATAATATTATATATCGATCCATGTTATCGCATAATAAATGTCATTGGCTGCAGCAGGCTTGATTGTGAATTTTGAAAAAGGAGAATTTTTGTAAATATGATATTAAAGATAATACACATCATCATCATTCGTTCGAGGGGCAGAGGAATGTCGGTCTACATCACATGAAATTTATCATTATGATGATGATAGACACTTTATTTTAAAATAAACACTTGTTCGTTAAATGGCAAATACGATTTTACAAGTATGAGGATAAATGCATCTTTTTTTACCTGTGGAGCGGTCAGTTTTTAGTCCACACGTGGAGTACTTACATTAGGCTATCTGGCTTCTGTTGCATTGACAGATGCAGGTCACCTGTCACAGTTTGTTTGTTATTGTTAAAACGTGCAACGGAAGAGGTGTGTGCGCAAGCGTCAGAAATGTGGAGGTCGAGAAGTTGGTAGGAAACGTGATTCCATCACACAAGAAGAATTCTACTAATTTAGAAAAGGTATCATAGATTTAAAACCCAAAATTGAATTGTGCTCAAGAATGTAGAATTTCTTAAGTTTTCGATCATTTTAACTATCCTTGTCCTAGACACACGATATAAGTTGAGGAGATTTGGCTACTACAGCTATTCAAAGTGAAAGTAGAATTTGATTTCAAGACAGAACAACGTTAATGCTTAATTTAAGCACTAATATGAATTTTGGCGTTGCCAACAAGAGAGCGCAGCAAAATGAACTTTATTTAATATATTTTATGTATTGTTCAT
>JAUMGZ010230516.1:0-11064 GCA_032359645.1 Pododesmus macrochisma
TATAAATATAATTAATGAAAGTAAAATCTTGTTCTTTAAGAAAATTATTCAGTAAGGGGAGGTAAGTGAACAAGGTGAGCAAAATCATTACTGGTACATAATTGTGAACATTATTGATACAATACAAATAAATAAACTTCCAAACGTTTATAAAAACTGCACATTTAACCTAACAATTAATGACATATTTGCACAATTGATGCATAATGCACCCTTTCATTTTGGATTAGCGGTTTTTAGCTTTCTTTGAGACTTTGCCTCCAGCGACTTTGCTACCGGCAGCTTTGCTTCCAGTTACTTTGCTTCCAGGAGCAGGGCGTCGAGTTTGTGGCATGTATTCTGCCGTTACCTGATTCATGACAATAATAGAGATACAGGAAAGACATCCTAGACATAGCCACCACATGACATCACCTGACACAGAAATGAACCAATCAGTCCACAGCCCCAGTAGCAAACTACAGCTCACAAAGGTGAACCCCACAAGGCCAGAGGTCGCATGGTAAAGTTTCAAATCAGCAAGTCTTATATGTATTTTCAGAAGCTGAGATAATGTTGCATTGTATTTCAAGAATACTCCACCAATAAGTTGAAGTGATATGTATCCAAGGGTGATTATTCCAATGAGGCCGTGCCATGAGGTGAAGTGAGGTTTTTCGTGGATATGTTTGTTGTAGAATATTGCAGCGAACCCTAGACCGGCGCACACCGCCGAGGCTACCATCACATATCCATGAATTTCTCCTTTTGTTTGACGATTAGATGACCACATCAGAGAGCTTTGAGGTGAAAATAGCATTATACTCTCAAACATCAGCAGGACGAACTGGAAAAAAAGGTAAAAAGATTCACAAATGGCTAACTCAATCTGACAGTCTGTAGACTGAATCGTTATACACACCTTGTTATACATATCATGAAGAGAAAACAAATAGTCAAAAAGAATGGTGTAAAATAAGATCGTTAACATTTGACAGATCGAAAAGCCTGTATCTAAAACAGATGTGTGTATCATAATTTCTATGTACAGTGTTCAGAATCAAATAATGACTTGGGCCATCCAAGTTTTATCTATGTTTAGCATCCGCAAACACAAATATACAAAATGTTGGCATATTTCCCCTTTTTGGACTCCTAGTAGGACATCTTACAGACCAAACCCAATCATTTTAACTAATCTGAATTACCTTCCATCAAAAGTGCTTTCTAACCATTTTTACTGAAAAATGGTCAAGCCCTTTTTAAGAAGTAAAAAATGTGAAAAGTTCACATATTTGCTACAGTGTTGAACATGAACTATGAATTTGAACCAAAACAGAGAACATGTAACGTATTTTTAATCCCATCATCACATCTTAAATAAATTAGGTTCTTCATGTTCCAAGGGTGCTATATATATGCAAGATTTTAGCTCTAGACCTTCTAGCTACATGTAGTTTATTATTAGAACCCTCCTCCTCTAGGATGTTTCCTAACAAGTCTGGTTGAAATTTTCCGAAAGCTACTGCCAACCAAGAACTACCGGTAAAGTACCAGACTAATTGTTTGTTTCTCCTTGTTACATGTAATTTTCAGTAAGTATCATAATAAAAAACATGATAAAAAACAGGTTTACTATAGCTACCTACCTATTTTATAAAGGTTGCATGTTAAAAGTTAAGAAGATAAAAATCGAATACTTACCGCAATACACATAAAAGTTGGATGCCAAGAAAATAGACCTGTCATGACAAAAATAATATATCTTGTAAGTTTTTCATTTCATGATTTGTTTAAGCTATGATTTTCTGATCTGTGAATTTTAGAAGTCATATTTGAACCATCTTACATTTTAAAATAATATTTGTTGGAATAACCAAAACTGAATCCAATAAAGCTATATACATTGTATGTGATGTTAAGGTCAGAGCAATTACACAAAAGAAAGTTCGGAATGGTGTGGCTTATGAATAACAAGAAATACAACTATTGTTGATGGACAGGCGGACGCAAATGCAAAACACTTGTAAACAAAGTTAATATGTTAACATGCATTAGGAATGTGATGAAGCATTTTTTGGGTTTAAATCACCCGAATCTGCATTCAGGTTTTAAGAAGAAAGATTTATTTTATATTGAGATTAACGTCCTTTCAACTCATGTATATAAGGTCATAAGACAGTGTCTATTTGTAACAGTACGTATTTAAGGTGACTTTTTAGTTGCCTAATTTTAACGTATTAGGTTTTGACATGGCCGTGATTCAAACCAGCCTACCAACACAAAGCGAATGCTCTACAATGTACCTATGAACCAGATATAAAACACAATGGAGTTTAAAGTGTCCTTTATCTGCAATCATACTAATTTCCAAGACATTAATACACCACAGTTAATATTCAAACATACTAGACCCTGGCAAGGCACTGTACACGATGAAACCTGTCAAAAATGCTGCAGCAACGTGGGAAACCATGGTGGTCAACTGACATGGGATGTAAAATCTGTCAAAGTGAAAGTAGCACCTGACAAAAAGCGTCTTTCTGACTAAGATTGTGATACCTCTGTTTAAGGGGTCTGGTAAATTTGTTCCCGTGTTTTTATTAAAAGACAATAAAGTTGTGACTTATGTCTAAAATTTTTAATCGTGTTTCCAAAATTATAATTACATGTTGATTTCTGTGGAATATCAACTTTAAATGTCCACATGTAGATGGAATATGGACCAGATCTAATGTTGCTAAGCGACGTTCGTCAGTGGCGCTATATAAACAAGATGGCGGATTAGTAGACAGGTACCCGAAACTTCGGTCAGTCCATGTGTTGTTATCCGCAACTGGTGTATAATTTTCTTCAAATTTATGAGCAATGTCGTAAGACGTGTTTCTTTGTTTAAAGGTATTTATCAAATAGAACAATTGACATTTTTGCAGTATTGAAACAGAGCGATATTCAATATTGTCTGTTTACTTCAGTAAAGTCTTTGTAAACAATGCTTAAAACAGACAGTGCAGGGCCATTGTCGTAAATTTGTGCTGAACGCTGAAGAGTTAATTGATCTGCTGTAGAAACTTTAGATATTTTTGATAAGTTGTTTATATATGTCAGTTGTAACTAAATTGTGACATTTAAAGTAAAACATGGTGTGAAATCATCACATTAATCTGATGCTGAATCAACCAGTCCTTGTGCTATTCCTTTATGTCAACAACTACTGTAGGGTAGGAGACATAAACTGCCAGTTTTTTTCATTTTATATAATGACCAAACCAACTTCGTCAAACCAGGACCCTTCCAGCAAGGTGGCCCAGTGGTTAGGGCATTCACTTTGTGCTGGTATAGACTGATGACAGTGGACGAGTGGTGCTAGATTCCCAGGTCGTGGGATCGAATCCTGGTCGTGTCAAAACCTAAGATGTTAAAATTAAGCAATCTTCTCTCTCCCTGCTAAGCACTCGGCATTATTGGGTAGGATGTGGACTGGTTGGCTCGGTGTCAGGATAATGTGACAGAGTGAAGTATCATGTCAATGTGTCTTTGGCGTGATATTTCAGGGAGACAGCACTACTAAGTCGCCACAAGTAGACACCATCACAATGTGACTTATATAATATTATATTCATAAGTTAAAGCTAAACCCATGTGAATAAACAAACAAACAAATCAAACCTGGGCCCCTTTACATGTAGCTATACACGTAGCTAACACATTAATACATACAGGCATTAAACTCTATAATAATGAAGGTTGTGGCCATCACTCATCAAATTCATAATTTACAAAAGTCTATAAAAGCACATAAAAGAAAGAGAGTCAAAAAATGCAGCAAAGGGTCATATAAAACAATGATGGTTAAACATAAAATAGGCTGCCATACACAGATGGGAAGAAAAATATGGGAAATAAAGCTTTACTATCTTTATCAAAATATTTCTTTTGACAAAATTACATTCATGATTGTAATGAAGTTTAAGTGGTTGCAAATCTAGTTTCTTTGATATGAATACAGATTTATTGTACATAATTTCAGAGTATAAATCCTGATGGGATGCGATGAAAGAGGAAACATGGCCAACTATCAAAACAACCAAAATGGATACTTCTTTTATGAGCAGTCCATACAGAATTTTCCTCAGAAGAGGTATCGAAAGATGCCAGAGGAGCTGCCAGAAGGCCTTAAGTATGCCAGACTTAACCCGAAAGTAGCCGCGTACTTACAAAACAAAGAGCGTGAGGCGCACAAGCAAGCAGAGCAGGATCCATTTGGTGATGGATTGGGTAAGAAGAGTTTGCTTCCTCACATCAACACAGCTGTGACACATATCAAAAACAGATTAGATAGTGCTTTATCTAATGATGAGGACTCACAGAGGTATTTGTTTGAGGATACTAAAGTTTCCTCTAACAATGTCCTCACACAGTTGGCAAGATACTTATATTATTATGAGGACATTTCCAGTCACATACCAAGGGGTCTGGAGTATCAGTTGCTGGGAAGCTGGAAGGATTTAACTGGAGATGTTATATTCGTGACAAGAGAATGGCAGACTCATGAAGGAAAGGAACAATATTTGAATTCTCTTAAAGAAGTGCCAAGTGATGAAGACAGTACGGAGGGAGAAATTAAAAACCTTGCTCGTAGCAGTAGTACTGATGTAGGACTTGAAAAGAAACCGTCTAAAACAAAGAAAGGTGGTGCCAGTAAAATGACTATTCCAGAAATTGTAGAGGAGGATGTTAAAGCTGACAGCAAAATACAAATGAATGCTCCCATCAAGCGTAGTGACAGTCGGCTTTCTAATGCTTCACTCTCGAGAAACAGACTTGAAACAAGAGGAGGCAGAACTTCCCGTGATATGCAACGTTCAGGTATGTGTATCTGATTAATCTCTTATCTTATGGTTGCTTATGCTACTATTTTGTCCGTAGTGTTGACACAGCTATTTAACTCATTGTGTAGATATATATATAAATGTAATATGTCTTTGATTAATATATATTATAACTAGTATAAGTAATCATTCATGTTCATTTGCAGTTTATTTCATTACTTGTATCACTTAAAATGTCAAACTTATCATGCTTATAGTGTGAGGACACAGTTATAGCTCATTGTGTAGATATTTTTAATATATCTTTTATTAATATATAATATATATAGATAATAATAACTAGTATTTAAGTAATCTTATGTTTTTTTTGCATATTTTAGATAAAAATATATGTATTCATATATCACTTCAAAAAGTACTATAGTATATAAACAGTGTCTTTGTGTGGAATTTCTTTTTAGAAATTTGAAGACTAATATCTAGAGAAAAAATCTCTTCAATTAAATTGTTTATCAGTTATTAATTAGCCATTTGATAGATCTATAATACCATTACAACTCCATAGCTTAATTACTTAACATTTAACTCAAAATGTTTAATTGTTTCATTAATATTTGTTTATACACATATTGTGACATAAATTATGCATATTGTATATTTCATCT
The DNA here is from genome assembly GCA_032359645.1 of Pododesmus macrochisma. Taxonomy (NCBI): domain Eukaryota; kingdom Metazoa; phylum Mollusca; class Bivalvia; order Pectinida; family Anomiidae; genus Pododesmus; species Pododesmus macrochisma. The sequence goes on from JAUMGZ010230516.1 coordinate 5,477, forward strand.
AAACCTCACTATACAATATTCTATACCAAGCCATAATTGCCATCTGATATTTCATTATTGTAACTGAATCAATGAGTGCTTTGTTCAATTTAATGTTTTCCGATATATTATATATCACTTAAATCTAGCTCAAAGTACACCGGGTCTAAGTTGTGGATTTAAAAACAGGCAAGACTTTGAAGTGTATTATACATGTAAACTTGTTAAGTATTTCTATGCTGATCTTGTATATCGTGTCATAACTCAAACTTAATTTATCACTTGAATATTATATGAAGGAATGAAATATAGATATATTTGTCCTTAAATGATGCATGTATGTAAATGTCAATATTGACTTTGGTTATATGTACAAGTTACACAAAGTTTTTATAATAATATTTTACCATTCTTTTACTCTCTTTATTGCTATGTACTTTAACCCTCGTCGAGGACGGCATTAATATCATATGATCTACTTAATTAAATGGAAACAAGAAGACAATTAAACAGTCAAACATTAAGACATGGAGCGTGTATATTGTACTACCCGACAACAACACAAAACCATCTTAACAATTTCTCATTGAATAGGTATAAAGAGAATACTGACAGGTCATTGAACATTGAAGTCTAGAGATTCTAAATTGATAACCAACTAAAATAGGGAATACGCCTAACATGTACCAAAGATACAATTTACAATATCAAAATAGATTTAATAAAGTTTTAAAGTTGTTAAGTTCAAGATTTGTTTGTTATAACAAATGTGTTAATCAGGTCACCAATGGAGCTTTGCTATATAAAGCAAGTGATGTTATCTGAGAACATATATTTATAATTAAGACAATCACATGTCGATGTAGATTGAATTTATATAGTATGGAATGTGAACCAGTATATTAACACAGGTTTTAGTTGAGCCTTCAATAACAAGCTATAACACCAGCGCGGTGGCCCAGTGGTAGACTGCAGTGCTATAATCCCAGGTCGTGGGATCGAATCCCGGTCTGGTCAAAACTTATGACTTTAAATTTAGGCAATCTTCTCATTCCCTGCTAAGCGCCCAGCATTACTGGGTAGAAGGAGGACTGGTTTGCTTGGTGTTAGGATAATGTGACCAAATGAAGTATCATGTCAATGTGTCTGCGGTGTGATATTTCAGTGAGACGGCATAAGTGTGCACTGTCACAATTGCAAACAGACACCATTTCGATATGACCTATACATGAGTTAAAGGGATGTTAAACCCCAATAAAACAAACAAGCTATAACAGACTTACAATTTCTTTTTGTTACTTAATTCCCAAATTACAGTGAAATCATTTAAAAAAAAAATTAATTGATTTTTATGGTACAGCCATATATAAATGTACATTAAAAAGTATGAAAATTCTTTTTGATCTTTTGAAATGTTATAATTAAGAATGACTTCAGTAAAGATTTGGTTTAATTGTAACAGTGGATTTCTTGAATTATTATATAAGATTTAAATATAATAAATGAGCAATGATGAATATTTTTCAATAAGTTTTTCTTGTTTAAATAAATGTATTAAACTTTTTTATGATGTCTGGAGGGATATTTTTAAATAGTGATTTATTTGTTTAAATATATGGAATGCTGTCTAATCAATTTTGTTAATGTTGAGAATGTATGAGATTTCTTATGAAGAAAATTTTTTCTTGAACTATGGGGGTAAAGTATCCATGCTAAAAGTGATAACAGCACTTCTGTTTGAATCTTTAACTTTTGTCTTATAAATAAAGATTTACGTTAACTTTATTACTTTAAGAAGCTGTTGAACTTTAACTAATATCATATACAGTATATATACAGTTCTAAAAAGTAACATGATTGTATTTAAAATCACTATCTTAAAGTATGGTTTCATAGTAGTTCACTGACAAACTTAAGCCAGACATTTTAGATTTTTTACCTGCAGGTATTTTGACAACCTGCATTTTAAATTAACAAGGCCCAGTTTAAATTGCATGTATGTATATATCTTATTATGTTAAAAGAATTCACTAAACACATGCTCTTTGTTCAACTTATACAGTCTTGATACACAGACCATTTTTGAAAATTGTCCAAATATTTAAGCTTGCATCTATTAAAGGAAATGTTAAAAGATTATAGTAAAGGGAATGACACATAACAAGGGTTAGGCATAGGATTGTTTGACTCACAGGCTTACAATGGTTGCCCTGTGTTGGTAACTTCTTTCTTATAACATATGCTTTATGTTATCAAATCTCCCTTAAAATATTAATAAATATGTTCTTAGTAATATTAAAGTCAAACATGTCATGTTTAAACAGCGCGTACATGTTAAAATGTTGTGTAAATACATTAACGACTTACTGTAAAGTCATGCAAATAAAACTGTGAACGGGTGAAAATATTACAAATCCGTATCAGCTAGGACAGCTTTAGAAACAGGAATTGTTTTGAATTGCTGTAGATTCCAATATTGGATGGATTAAATCATGTATTTAATTGATTTTTCCTTTCATTTATTCTTGGTGAATTTCATAGTCTTGTTATATTTCATCTCAATCCCCTCAAACTAAAATCAAAGGGATTGATAGCCATGTGGTCATGATTGGATGCTGTCTGTGTGCAGAGAAGTTTTTTTCCACACAATACCTTTGGTTACAAACTTTCATAGATTTAATTTTAAATCTTAATTTGATTTGTTGGTTGAAACTTTGTTTACTATTAAGATAAGGGGCTTCAATAGTCAAAGGTCAAGGTCAGTAACTAAAATTGAAACTTGTACTTTAATTCATGTCTGTACAGAATATGGAAATGCTTCTTTAGTTGGATTACAATATTTGGCAAGTCAGTTCCCCTTTACACCTACTGATTTTGGAGGTCATTGGTCAAATGTCAAGGTCATCATTAAATATTTAAAATTTCTTTTAGTTGAATAAAAACCAAACTTGGTATAGTTATTTCCTTTTGGAGAAAAAAATCTGCTTGGTTATAGGGTTCATAGAGTAAAGGTCAAGGTCACTGATACTATGACTAAAAATGGAAACATGTACTTTTTTTCTCCAAAAGATATATTTTTTTCCTTTAAAAAAACCCCAATTGGTTAGATTATAAAAAGAAATATGCATTTCAGTTTATTGCCATTGCCACATGTACATGACGTACAAATGTAAAATTGTTTGATATCTTAAATTTGGTTTCTTTGGTCAGACTCAAATCAAACTTTGTATGTTGGTGCCCTTTCGGAGAAGAATCCAATTAGGTTGTTGATGTAATACTTTTAGAAAATTTGTTCTTTTAATAAAAAAAGAATATTAAGGTTGATAAATATGTTAACTCAGTCAATATCTTACTTTCTTCAGTCATCATGTTCTTTCAAACCCCAAATTATTAAATTTTCAGGAAAAATTTGGAGGGATATAAATCTCTAGCTGCCGTTAACGTTATATAACCATTTGACATTATAAAAGGAGACTCCATGACTATGTGTGACAATATGCTTTATTTTTATTTGTCATGTTGCTGATTATTATGATAATACACATGTATGCTTTATTGTAACAGTTATAGATCTATAGAACACAAGCTTTTTTATGCTTATTTAGAATTAATTGATAAGGTAAATTTTACCACTGACAATAAGTAAGAGAATAATTCTGTTGGCTTTCTTTTAAAACTCATTTAGCTAAAGTAAACAAATTTCGTATGGCGGCGAGACTTTGCTCAATGTTCAACGGTATGGTTGTCCAGATTTTGTTCACCCCATATTGCACATTATTACTAACAATTAAACAGAGCAATTACCCTTTATTCATTTTACAAACTTATTGTTATTCCTGATGTTAGTAATCTTGAAATCTTAAAGATACAATTAGAATTATAAGTTGTATTTGTACTTTTAATATGCTCAAACTTTTACACAAAATTAAGAATTTTTTTTCCAGAATTTGACAACTGATGGTTATCAAATGTTTTGTTGTTTAAATTAAAAAATTTGCACTGATTTCAAAAATTTGACAAAAATTATTACTCAGATTTAATTTATGAACTGTTACAGTTGTAAGTTAACATAGTACAAATACAACATGTTTAATTATAGTAATCACAATTCACATTGCATGCTACAGGGTACATTGCTATGTAGAAATAGAAAGGCCATTGTGAACAAATTATTGGTTAATTCAGCATTTATGGTTTATTGAATATTCTTTTCATTTCTTAGGATTCTGCATAAAGGAGAATAATTCAGATCTTCTCTGAAATTCTGAATAATTTTTGTTATTGAAATAGTTTAACATCATCTGTGCATCTAAACAGCCATAATTGGAGGATGTGGTCAGAGTTAAAAAAAAAAATTACAGAAACGATTTGGAATGTATACAATTTTGTTTTTTTATAACATTTTATGTTTACAAATAGTTCTCTTCACAATGGCCTTAGACAATATAGAAATGCTTTTACATTTACTCTTTCGTTCACTCGTCTCTATGCAGCTTCGGGACTACGTTCTTCCAGTGCACGAAAACTAGATGATTTCATTCCAGAAACCCCCTCGGATCATAGATGTAAGTGACACGCTAATTTAACTTCAATCGAAATAGTCTAATTATGTAATGTACCTTATGCACAGGAAATAAGTCTTGGTATTCGGTATTCTATTCCAAACATAACAGAGATAACTTTGAGAGTGGATTTGGGGCCAATTTTTTTAAATTTGGCCCACTTAAATTGCAAAAGGCACTCCTCAAAAATGAAAAGGGGCCAATTTTGTTGTTAAAATCTATATAAAAACATTGTTTAATGAAGAAAAATCAGTAAGATGGCCCTCACCATGCAATTTCTATCCAAAGTAATCCCTGCATAATATTAGTTTTGTTATACTACAAGTAGTATACATAGTTTAGTTTAGATTTGTTTTAATGAATAAATAAGGAAAACAAGCTTTTACATGGACATTGCCACACTGAGGCAAACCAAGACAGCTGCCTGGTAAGGAAATTCGAGAGCAACTCGAAATTTTATTTAAAATATTTGCAGCATTAAAAAAAATATTCATCTGATAAAGTTCTGCCTCTATATGATTTCCTTTCTGGCTGCATTGACCCTATATTATTTAGTACTCCAAACTAAGTACAGAGTAAAAATCTATTTATATAACCATAATAAGAATATGGATCACATGGTGAAAAAAGATAAATGTTTACGGAATAATAGGTGGCAAAGGAATTTTTTATGAAGTTTTGTTCAGAAACACACCTACACATGTATGCATGGCATCAAATAGAATGAAAAGTTTTGCAAATCTTTATATTTAAATAAAACATCAACTACATTGTATGTTAACATATTGCTGTTCTAAAGAAATACCAAATTTCCTCATTATCAAAATAATGAAAGTGAAAGCACTGCTGCACAGACACAGTACAGTTCTAGACCAATTAACAATTAAAGTGCACATGTAGACATTATGCACAGTAAACAACCCATCTAGGACACTTAAATGTATTTAATGTACAATGAATAATGCAGTCAAGCCATAAACATCAGTTAATTACATTAGGAAAGTCATATCATTAAGTTTGAGCAAAGAAAAGATCAATATATTGACA
>JAUMGZ010230527.1:0-11063 GCA_032359645.1 Pododesmus macrochisma
TTGGATAACTGACGGACCCGAAAAATAACAACACTTGGTCAGGACCTTGTACTGAACATTCCTATGAAGTTTCAATGTAATCTCATCAGTAGTATTTGAGTTTAAGTTTAAAATGTAATTGTTAATGCAAAATATGACGACAGACGCACAACGGTCCCTATAAGTCACCTGAGCCTGAACCTGACCTAAAAATGCATAGGTTCTCAGGCCAATTTTTTAAAAATTGGATGAGGGCGGGAGGTTTTTTTTTACTATTTTTAAATTCAAGTTGTTTCGAACAAAATTTTTTCAGATGACTGTTAATAATATTATTAATTAGTTTATTAATTCTAACAAAAAGTGCAGAACTTGCAGATATACACCGTCTTTTTTTGGTTTTTTTTAATCATGGTGCATGGCAAGTTGCTGCTGTAGTACACATGACAACTTGATTTTTTCCCCCTCAAATTTTTTTTTCCCTTCACTTACACTAAGTTTCATTACAATACATGAAAAATGATGGGAGATATGCTCTTGAAACTTTTAGGACACACACAGGGACAGACAAAGCAGGTGGAATAAAAATAGTAATGGTGACCTTCATCACCTTGAAATTTGACTGGATGCACTTGATGCAAAGGACTGTGGAAAGTTAAATGCCGACAGTTGACACAAAATGATTCTAAAAATAGTAACAGTGACCTTGAAACCTGACTGGTGTTTAAAACTTGATGCAAGGAACTGTGTGAAGTATCATCAAAATCTATGCAGTACTTTACTCGGAAAGCTGAGGAAAGTCAAATGTTGACAGACGAACAGACTAGACCACACCAATATACAACCGCCTAATAGGCAGGCATATAAAAATGATTTAAAATTATATTTTCAGTTATGTTGTTATTAATTGAACACTCAATCATACAAACATATGTAAATGTATAATAATAATGTGAGTATTAAAGTTAAGAGCATTACTAAGTGTGCACACACAATTACATGCAATGCAATGTATTTATTGTTACTGGAAATAATTACTAGTTAGGAACATGGATTGAAATGAAAATTATAGATAGACAGAAGGATGAAAAATAACAAAATATACCACCGGATACAGTTTTCTCCTACGAAGGCAATGTTTTTGCCAAATCAGGATACCCAACAGTTATTAGCTGAAGGAGAAGCCATTTAATTAATAAATAATTTATTTCTATTGCTCACACACAAACAACCTTAAACTTAACAGCTTACTATGCCTATTTAGAATAAGCAGTGAGCAGATCTTAACATTAGGCAAGTGGTCCATTTGACAAAAAACGGCTAAGTCTGTCATTAATAGCACTGAAATCATATGAGATGAAGTTTGCAGTGTCCTAATACATCTTTATACCAAATTTGAACAAAATGGGACAATATTTAATTTTCGACCAATCAGAGGCCATGGCTGCCATCTTGGTTATCAGATGCACAAAATCATAAGCGATTAAGTTCACAGTGAGGCAATACATCTGTAAACCAAATTTGAACGAAATAAGTCAATGCTGAAACTTTGACCAATCAGGGGCCATGGCCACCATCTTGGTTATCAAATCCAAAAAAGTTAAAAGCAATCAAGTTTGCAGTGTCAAAATACATTTGCATACCAAATTTGAACGAAATCAGACATTGAAATTTCGACCAATCAGAGGCCATGGCCGCCATCCTGGTTATCAAATCCAAAAAAGATATACACATCAAGTTCGTGGTGACCCAATGCATCTGTATACTAAATTTGAATGATAGTGAACAATGTAGAAATTTTGACCAATCCAAAGGCAGCTGTATTTGGTCACGTGATATGCAAATGAGATAAAAAGGGTCAATGCTCATCTTCCAAGTATAATGAACATTGTGTGTAAGTTTCATGTCGATTGGGGCAATGCTCCCTTAAAGTAAATTCCAATGTGGAATTCAAAATGGCCGCCAATTGTATAATTTTCTACTGAAATAAAAAACAATTTATATGCACTATCTCCATACCATACTTAAAGTGTATGCCACACTTTAGAAAGATAGCTTCAATGTTTTTTTTCTTTCAAAATCAGTGTCTACAGCTTTCCCTTAAGGTGAATACCAATATGAAATTCAAAATAGCTGCCAATCGTACATTTTTGACGGCAATAAAAATTGTTTTACGTGCACTATCTCCATACCATACTTAAAGTGTTTGCAAAGTTTCAGAAATACGGCTTCAATAGTTTTTTCAGAATCTTTGTCCACATTTCATTCTGGACGGACAGACGGATGAGGTACAAACCTTTAATCCCTCCCGGTTTCACCGGTAGGGGACTAATAAGCAAATCTTAAGTTCACTTGGTGGATCAGGATCAAAAATTATCCAAGTCATAATAAAGTATGACAGTATTATGAGTAGTAGTATGGTATCATATTATAATAGCATACAGATTGAAAATGAGAGAGCTACCAGAGACAGTATATCCTCCGAAAAAACCTACGTGCAGCATTTGTTATTGATATCTCACAGATTTTTATTTATTAAGAAGGGCAGCCAAGAAAGCCATGTTTGTGCAATAGGGCAGCCAAGAAAGCCATGTATATGCAGTGTTTTTGTGACACATTGTATTTTTAAGTAACATTGTGAATTGCATATAATGGTTTGGGAAAACTGGAGGTTGAATGAGAATATCACAAAGAAGATCAAACATTCTGCAATCATTTGTTATGTTCTCATTTGTTTTCAAGTTATGATCCGGACAAGAAAAATATAAGCAAATATTTATTTTTAGCAAAGATGACCTGGACCTTTGGCAGACCAAGCCCAAAATCAGTATGATGCTGTCCAGTGGTTTGACGCAGCTAAGGTTTAAACGCCTTCTGTGTATTCTAAACATCTTTTCAAAAATCTGAAATCATCACGAATCAGAAATGAATGTATTTTGTCTAGTGTGCAAGTTCAAATAAATATCGGATGTTATTTTAGCATTGCACAATTTCTAGTGATACGACGCAGTGGGGTCATATTCGATATATGACAATGCATTATTTGATATGAAAATGAGACTGAATGACCATGAGGAAGTTAAGCAGACGGAATGTAGTAAATTTGTCGACACTTGTGTAAACAGTGCAAAGCACAGTGAGCAGAGACACGTGTGCCTAGATTTGACAAAAAACCCACAAAAGTAGGTAACTAAATGTGGAAAGTACTATAATTTGTGGAACCAACACATTGTTTAATCTATAAAATATTATAGAATCCAATATATATTACCAAAGAATTCAATTTGAAATGCAATGAGAAAAAATAATGACTGCGTCAAGTCACCGGCTGCTTCATTCAATCCGACATGATTGTATTAGTGTGAATCACATCAGTTAATTTTGCTTTCTCATTTTTATGTATTAAGCACCAGCATCGGTCCATTTTGTGCGAGCAGACTTTTTAAGGAAATGGTCTATATATGATGTTCACAAGTTATTAACTTCATGAGGATTTTGTATGTGTATCGAGTTTGGAGTCAATTGGTGCAGCCGTTCTTCAGAAGTTGAAAAAGTCAACACCAATCAGAGGCCAGGGTGGCCATGTTGGAATTCCCATTAGCAAAAAAACTTATTAGATGGAACTTCTTAATAAGGAACATTGGCATAGAGTTTGAAGTCACAACTGTTGAAGACAAGTTGAAAATATCTTGGCTCGGGTAGCAGCAAGTGAGGTGCCAGATGGGCGCGAAAAACAACAATTGGTCAGGATATATGCTAAGGAATATTTATACCAAATTTTTTTTAAATTGATTTAGTGCTGGCTCTCCAGTTAAAGTTGAAAATATTCAATTGGCGACGCATAAAAACCGACCAATACCCATCACTTTAGTTCAATTCGAGTCTTCGGCTTTCAGTCAAAAAAATTAAGGCCAGGAAAGAAGGAACAAAGATATTTTTAACAATGGTCCGATTCCGTTATACAAATCAACACTCTTTAACATTATTGTAAAACTTTATTGCTCGAGATTGAAGAAAGGGGGTGCAAGTCTGGTCAAGGCAGGACAGATCAACAGGCAACTGTCAGTTGAACAAAACAAACTAGAGCTGTCGCCAGGATGGCTGACTAATACCCCCGCTTCCGCCAAGTTATGTTGTTTTTGAGAGTTATACTTCAATGAAACTAAACTGTTGCTGCACAGGAGTTGCACGGCCAAATATTTCGCACAAAGGGGTATAACTCTATAAAAAAAGGGCAGAAATCCCAAATTAAAATGCCAATGCAAATCTACATAATATACCGATCATTCATGCAAAGTTTCAATGAAATCCACCTGTTAGTTAAGGAGGAGTTGGGCGGACATGTATTTCGCACAAAGGGGCATAACTCCCATCAAAAAAGGGCCAAAATCCCAAATCAAAATGTCGATGCACAACTGCATAAAATACCAATCATTCATGCAAAGTTTCCATGAAATCCACCTGTTAGTTAAGGAGAAGTTGCGCGGACAAGTTACTGCGGACGCCAGACAGACAGACATCCAGACAGAGTGATTCCAGTATATCCCCCCTAACTTCGTTGCGGGGGTACAATTAACAGGTTTTAAATACAGAATCTGTACTTTGTTTCAATGGGAAAATATTATTAAACACAGAAACACTGAATACATATTATTTTAATATTCAAAAGTAAATGCATTTCTTGTTGTCGAACTGACTAAATTACACGTGGTCTGATCAGCGGTACAGGTAAATACCTTAAGTTTACAAAGCAAAACAGAAATAACTGTTAGGTTACCTCGTCGCAATGTAATGTCATTTTCAGTGGTCAATAACTGTGACGGACATGCCACGTTTTTTCAATTTCCAAAAACAAAACTTGCGAGAATTTAATTATTATGATTATCAGTATAATAACACAAGCATATGTGATTAGCAACAACGATAGCGTATGAAAAGTATGTTACAAATAAACATGAAGTTCGCAAACCCTTTTTGCGGACCAAAAAAAAGGTCTGGCGCCAAACGGTCGCCATCTTGTCAACATGTGCTCGCTGCAAGTTCGCCATTTAGCTATGTTTAGTGAGCCGAAAAAACCATAAAAGTAATTAATTTACGCAGTTGACACTTAAATAAAATGGTTTTGATAGTTCTCTGGTACAATAACGCGCAGCTCGTGGTAATTTTGACTTTTTTTACCACAACTTGGCCCTGGAAATAAAATAACGGCCTGTCCTTACCTTGTATAGTCTTAGTTAACGAGACGCTTTACAATCTCCTTACATTCAAACGTTTTCGTGATTAGGAGATAGACATGCACAAGTTCAGAATTCCATTTGTTCATAAATCCACATATTATTAAGCCCTTCTAACACTTTTAAATATAGTAGAAATGGACTTAAAACAAACAAGAAATTGCATCAAAGCTGCTGGGAGATGCTAACGTTAAAAAGTGTGATTCTTATTATTTAACTTTCATTAGGCCTAAATAGATTATGAAACTGTTAAGATTTCTAAAGTTGTAGAAATTGCAGCAAAGTATAATGACAGAGATATAAGATACATTTAATTCTCTGATTATGATAAGTATGGGGGCCACCTTATTGCTATTGAAATAAAAATAAGGTAATATAAAATTAAAATATTTAAAACAATATGGTTGAATTTCTACATTAATATAGTTCTCAAACATGCAGAGACGAAGTGATCTCGGTATTTCCCAGAGATCACCAGCTTTTGTTTTCACCATTTCTGCTAATAAGCGAAAACAGGCAAAGCTCCCCGGCAACACGCATGAAAGTGGGCTTCGCTCACGATAGGAGCTTTGAAAAATAGGGTTATATTAATCTCTAGAAGTGTTATTCCCAAATAGACCATGTGTAAGCCAGAATAATGACAAATTGGAAAATTTGGGCAGGGGTTCCCCGACATAACCCAGCCAGTCGGAGGGACATCTGTCCATCATCAATTTACATATCAAAGGTAAAAACAATGAAAAGTTAACATATTTGCTGAACTTTGACCCAAAAATTTAACCCTTGGGTCATGCTTTCAACAAACTTGCACGCTTTTCTCTAAAATTATTAAATACCAAAATATCAAGCTCTTGGATATCTTGTTTAAAAGACTTGAAATTTTAACAAAATTTTTCCCCTTTTGGCCCCCTAGTGGCATACCCATTCAATTGAACAAACCTGAATCCCCTTCCCATAGTGATACTTTTATCAAGTTTTGATGAAATTGGTCCAAAAGTTACAATTGGAGAAGAAGTCAAAGATGTGAAAATCAAACATATTTGTTATAGTGTTGAACTTTGACCCTAAAACATGTAATCTATTTTTGACCCCAGGGTCACACCTTGAACAAACTTACTTCTCCATGCCCTAAAGTTACTACAAAACAAAATTTAAAGCATAAAGCTCTAGGCCTTCTTTTTTATTAGAAGAGTTTTGAAATTTTATCAAATTTCCCCCCTTTTGGACCCCAAAGTGGCACTCCCTGGGGTCCGAGCCCATTCATTTGAACAAATATGAACCCCCTTCCCTACATAACAAAGCATTAAGTTCTAGGCCTTCTTGTTTATTAGAAAAAGATTTTTGAAATTTTATCAAATGTTTCCCCTTTTGGACCCCAAAGTGGCGCCTCCTGGGGGCCAAGCCCAATCATTTGAACAAATCTGAACCCCCTTCCCAAAGAAATGACATCTACCAAGTTTGGATGAAATTGGTCCAGTAATTTTGCACAAGAAGTCAAAAATGTGAAAAGTTTGCATATTTGCCCTGGTGTTGAACTTTGACCCAAAAATGCGTAATCTATTTTTGATCCCAGGGTCAAGCCTTGAACAAACTTGGTTCTCCATGCCTTAAAATTACTACATACCAAAACATTAAGCTTTAGGTCTTCTACAATGTAGTTTATAAGAAGATTTATGAAATTCTGTCAAATTTCCCCCTTTCGTCCCCTCTAGTGGCACACTCTTGGGCCCGAGCCCCTTCATTTGAACAAATCTGAATTCCCTTCCCCTGAGATGACCTCTACAAAACTTTGATGAATTTGGTCCAATAGTATTGGACAAGAACTCAAAAATGTGAATAGTTAACTATTTGCTATAGTGTTGATCAACTTTGAACCAAGAGTCACGCCTTGAACAAACTTGGTTCCCTATGCCCTAAAGCTATTAACACCTAAACATTAAGCTCTAGGTCTTCTAGTTTATTAGAAGAAGACTTTTGAAGTTTGACAAATTTTCCCCCTTTTGGTCCCCTAGTGGTACCCCCTGGGGGTTCAGCCCCTTCATTTGAACAAATCTGAATCCCCTTCCCCTAGGGATACTTCCTACTAAGTTTGGATGAAATGGATCCAGTGGTTTAGGAGGAGAAGGTGAAAATGTGAAAAGTTTACGACGGACGACAGATGGATGACGGACAGGATTTGTATTAGAAAAGTCCACCTTGGACCTTTGGTCCAGATGGACTTAAAAACATAAAAGACAAAAATCACGTGCTGTTTTACATGAATTGTTCAATGAAACATAAATTATATGTTAAATTTCTTCACTTATCCCCATGGACATGCTTTTATGTATTATCTTAAAATAAGCATATAAAAAAATGTGGGGTCATTGACCTTATATCTTGTAAAAAGTGTCATACATATCAATTATTATCAATTTTGATCAATGAGTTGTACCTGAATTAGATACCCTTTGGTGACCCAGTGTTGACCGTCACATTGTCCTAATGCTTTTGAATTGTCCTTTTAAACTTTTTATTAAGAGGCGCACAGTAAGGTTATATGACTACAGAATTCATACCCGACAGGGAAGTGATTACAGCTTGCTTGGTGGTGATGTGTAATGTCTTACCTGTGCGCCAATAGGAATGTTAAAATTCAAACTGAACTTCAGACCTGTGAGCTTCCTTAACAATCACGACAATAATTTATGCTCATAAATTTTATTTCATAGAGCAAAACTTAAACTGAATGCACTGATGATAAAATCTATGTATATTTTAAAGTGCTGTCCCACCCAAATTAACATGAAACTGTTAAGAGACAAAACATATGTCTTAACAAGGACTCAATACACTTCACTCAACTATCACTTTTCTTTAATATTCACACCCTCGTGAACATTTCCTATATAATTAAAGGTTGTAATTCAAACAGGTCAAAAGATATGATCTTCCTGTTACTATTACTGTTCATCGGCAAAGTACTGAAGTACTCTATGGCATGTGGCAGGAAGATTTTATTGTAACATTGTCATTGATTTATACAAAGGTAGTGTGATAATATAAAGATATAATCTTTAAAAAAAAAAAAACACCCATATATTACAACAGGGTGTACCCAAACTATCAATGGAATAGCAAATATTTATTAAAATACAGGAAATATGATTATAAAGAATGTGGCATTATCACCTGTATAGGAAGGTAACATTAGAATTCATTATTCATTGTTTGCCTTGACCCAATATAAATGTAAATACAAGTCTATAATAATCAAATTAGTGTTATCACAGATTAATACAGGGTTTTCCAGTTAAGTTCTTGATTTTAAGAAGTTTCTATATATATGAAGTCTTGATAAATATGTCCTGCAACACCACACATATTCAAGACTGTATAGAATTTCAATAATTACCTTGTTATATTCCAGCATGCACAATATACTATTCTCAAGCAATATTTTTCATGATATAAAGTTGAATTAGAGTTTGTAAAAATGTTACCGCAAACTTTTCTACTTTTCTTGTTTTTATTTGGGTTTATTATCACTTCCACAATCTTTAAGTAATATCACAACAAAAGACAGTGATAAGACAAGAGGAGAAAAACCTAGTGATAAGACAGAAGGAGAAAAACCTAGTGATAAGACAGGAGGAGAAAAACCTAGTGATAAGACAAGAGGAGAAAAAACATAGTGATAAGACAGGAGGAGAAAAACCTAGTGATAAGACAAGAGGAGAAAAACCTAGTGATAAGACAAGAGGAGAAAAACCTAGTGATAAGACAAGAGGAGAAAAAACTAGTGGTAAGACAAGAGGAGAAAAACCTAGTGATAAGACAAGGAGAAAGACCTAGTGATAAGACAAGAGGACAAAAACCTAGTGATAAGACAAGCGGAGAAAAACCTAGTGATAAGACAAGAGGAGAAAAAACCTAGTGATAAGACAGGAGGAGAAAAACCTAGTGATAAGACAGGAGGAGAAAAACCTAGTGATAAGACAAGAGGAGAAAAACCTAGTGATAAGACAGGAGGAGAAAAACCTAGTGATAAGACAGAAGGAGAAGAAAAACCTAGTGATTAGACAGGAGGAGAAAAACCTAGTGATAAGACAAGAGGAGAAAAACCTAGTGATAAGACAAGAGGACATTTTTTTCCCAATTTGCCCCTTACATGCGCCCCCTGGGGGCCTAGCCTCTTCATTTGAACAAATCTGAATCCCCTTCCCCTAGGGATACTTCCTACCAAGTTTGGATGAAATTGGTCCAGTGGTTTAGGGAGAAGAAGTTGAAAATGTTAAAAGTTAACGACGACAGACGACGAACATGATTTGTATGACAAAAAAGTGCACCTAGGACCTTCGGTCCAGATGGACTAAAAACCTAGTGATAAGACAGGAAGAGAAGTGGCAATAGTTATGGGAAAGTTAAGCAATAGAGATGCTACAGGAAAGAGGATGAGCCCATGCAATGGCATAACTGCCTCCTATACTTGAATTTTACATGGGGATTTAAGGTTCAAGGGGGTAAATTAAAAGTCCCTTTAAACAAGACCCCTAAATTAATGTAACATCCCCTCTGAAGGACATGCATATCCTCGTCAGGCCTCTACCCTTCACCCTGTCCAACTTCGATGACCCTACTAGGAACATAAGCTGTGGCCAGCATAGCTTGTCTAATCATCAAGGTACTCAATTCCTCTCATGGTTATAAGTTGTACAGGAAAACTTTACAAGGGTCAAGTACAGGGAAGCTTGACAAGGGTGACGAAATAGTTTCTCAGAGTAACGCTAGAACAGCACAATTAGTACTGCAAGTTATATTATTTAGAGAATATTGCATTCAAAGGGAAAGAACTGGTCTATGTAGGACTTAATGGAGTGATGTGACTCATAAGTCTAATTATTTTGAGAATTAGCATTCAAAGGTTGGAACTGACCTATTTAACTAGGTCACTTAACTGTTGTTCAGATTAATTATTTGATTAAGTGAGTATATTTGCTGCATTCCTGAGTCTTGAAATTGTTCTAAATGGGACAGGCACAGAGTGACACAATGTGTCATACGGCCATGTGCTGCACAGGAGATCAATGTCAGACACATGTACAACCTTTGTATAATAACGTTAACTATACAGATAGGTTTTCCCTCTCATTACTTCCATTTCCTTACAGTAAAATAGACAATCATGTATTCTAATAAGTTTAATTTGTCAACATCCACAGGACATTTGACCATGATGAATAAGAAATTAAACAATTAAAATTAGTCAATGCAAGAGTGGAAATTTTCATAGACTACTGGAAAACCCTATGACTAAATGTAAAAACATTCTGTGGGAGGCATTCGTTGCTGTCAACAGTCTCAAGTGCATAAGTGCATAACTAAATTACAAGGAAACTAGAGTATATTGATGATTAAAAATCCCAGGTTTTCCCCAAAATGCTTATAGTGTTTCAGAATTTCGATTTAAATCCAAATAAAAAATTTCAATTAGTTAGACTGACAAAATTTCAACAACTATAAATATTATCTTTATTTACATTTTAGTTCAAACATATTTTATTGTCATTTAAACAAAAGGATTTCTTCCAATATCATGAATCATTTGTTTGTTTTATTGGGGTTTGATGTCTGTTTCAACACATATCAAACACAACTGGTATTTGCTTCTGACAGTGCGCACTGATGACAACAAGACAGTGCTGTTTCACTGGCTCAATATTTTATGTGAGAAATAGTTAGGGATGAACCTTGACATTCCGCACATGAAGCAAACACTCTTGTCACTGACATACTTTGGCAATCATGAATCAATTCTATCACTGACATACTGTGGCCATCATGAATCAATTCTATCACTGACATACTGTGGCA
>JAUMGZ010230538.1:0-15344 GCA_032359645.1 Pododesmus macrochisma
CCCCATTACAATTCACACTCATTTAAAAAATGCTTTTAATAGGCGAGCTATGCTGTTCTCCAACAGCTCTTGTTCTATGTGCGTCCAACGTTTTCCTTATGTTTGACAATGTCCATTGACTTACGGCTTTAGAATATCGTCTTGGTTTTTCGAATTGACTAATTTCCCATCATAATCTCGGTTTTTTTTAACCCCAAACCACCCTTATTTTGGCTTCGTAGCTTTGATTTATCGAGGTTTTGTCTAGTCGAAAATCGCATCTTCATTCATTTTCTCTTGAGCATCCGTTGATAACTGTAGATTCGTAGATTGGCCGTAGAATCGTAGATTGGCCGTAGATTCGTAGATTGGCCGTAGATTCGTAGATTGGCCGTAGATTCGTAGATTGGCCGTAGAATCGTAGATTGGCCGTAGATTCGTAGATTGGCCGTAGATTCGTAGATTGACCGTAGAATCGTAGATTGGCCGTAGATTCGTAGAATTTATCTCACTCACAATATTTGTTTTTCATCTTATAGATACTATAGTTATTGTTGGCCTGTTTAGTTAGATGTAACTCTAGTATCTTGATAACATACTAACCATTGGATCGAGGTAACAAAGTATATTTTTTTCCATTTCATCTGAAACCAATCAACTGATGCCAGTTACTGATACAGTACCTAAATTTGTATACTTATCGCACCTGCCACCAAGTATATTTCTTGATCTTATTTTAGAGCTTGCGTTGTTTAATTATTTTGTAATTCATTTTGACTAAATCATATCATGCTGCTTCCCCACTTCCCTATTGCATGAAGTCCTCTTCTTTCCTCTATTACTTTTTTACTCCGTGGCATTTAATCATTTTTAAATGTATTCTCTTGTATTGATGAAATTGGTTCAGTAGTTTTGGACTAGAAGTCGAAATTATGAAAGGTAATTTGCCATTGTGCTGAACTTTGACCCAAAAACGTGTAGCCCATTTTTGACTCCAGGGTCATGCCTTGAACAAACTAAAATACACTAAGCTCTAGGCCTTCTAGTTTATTAGAAGAAGATTTTTGTAGTTTTGACAAATTTTCCCCATTTAGCCCCCTAGTTATACCCCTTGGGTGACGAGCCCCTTCTTTTGAACAAATCTGAATCCCCTTCCCCTAGGGTTACTTCTTACCAAGTTTGGATGAAATGGGTCCAGTGGTTGAGGAGAAGAAGTCGAAAATGTGAAAAGTTAACGGACGACGGACGACAGACGACGAACGACGAACGACGAACGCGAACGACAAACGGGATTTGTATGGGAAAAGTCCACCTTGGACCTTCGGTCCAGCAAGACTAAACACCATTAATATGTGAGATATAGAAGTAGCAACATTATCATGAAATCAGAGCGGTAAAGATAGGGAGACAAAGGGTAACATACGAAATACGCTCTTGAGTAACAAATTAGCTATAACACATAATCTCTTTCAGATTTTGCCAAATACCACCTAATATGGCCACCGTGGCTTCTGATTGGCTGAGAACCTTTGGTCAAGATTTACGAAAATTGATGTACATGTTCCTTGCACGGTCCCCTTTCAGATTTATGTCCGATGTTGCCGAACTTTATCCAATATGGCCGCCGTGACTTCTGATTGGCTGAGACTTTTTCGACTTCTTATATTATCAAGAACGATTGATCAGATTTTCACGAAACTTTGTGTTCGTGTTCCTTGCATGACCACTTTACGTTTTGCGCCCAACGTTGCCGAACGTAATCCAATGTGGCCGCCGTGGCTCATGGTTAGCTGAGGCAATTTCGACTTCTTGTTAAGAACCGTTGATCATATTTTCACAAAACTTGCTGTAAACGTTCCTTGCATAGTCCCAATTTAGATTTGTGTCAAACGATCCCGAACTCCGTCCAATATGGCCGCCGTGGCTTCTGATTGGCAAAGACATTTTCGACTTTTTATCAAGAACCGTTGATAAGATTTTCACGAAACTTGGTGTACGCGTTCCTTGCATGATCCCATTTCGGTTTTGCGTTAAACTTTGCCAAATACCATCTAATATGGTCACATAGGCTTTTGATTGGCTGAGACATTTTCAACTTCTTATCAATAACAATAAGTCATATTTTCGTGAAACGTGATGTAGAAGTTCCTTGAAATTTAGTTTAATGATATTCTTGCATTGGAAATGTATCCAGGTGGACGTTAAGGTCCAATGAGCCTCTTGTTCTACACTGATTTTCTTCATGACGGGATACTTACAATATTAAACAGGATGATTGGAATCAATAGAACGAGAGAGATTGACAAACCAACAATAGCCGAATCAATCAATTCAGCATCAAAATAAACTGAAACAAATTGATATCACAACAATCCTCAAGACTAGTAATCCATGGGGACCGACTTAGGACGGACACCCAGCATGAAGCCAGGCAATGTGGTTAGACCGGTTAACGTGGCCTCAACCTTCCAACTTCTGCGTAGCAGTCTTAGGTATAGACATACATTTGAAAATAATAATAAATACACTTCATAGCACTGTCAATCATCAGAAAAACCTACTGCTAACGTTAATTATCCATAAAAAATCTAAACGAGTAAAACATATTTATAGTTGCAAATGGCAATTAGAAACACAATAATTGGAAATAGTCAAGCAGTATACATGTAAAACCGAAAACTGGCTAATATATGGCAGATTCGCAGATTCCACATATAAGTATATGAAAAGTGACGCTAATGAACAATCAGTGTGCTCACAGAGGTACAACAGAAACAACTAAGCTAACTTAAACTGCTTAGTAAATAAATATATATATTGAAAACAGGTGAGGGGCGTAAGAGCAACAGTAGTGTGTCGGGGGAAACCAACCGGAGCCTAATAAAACATTTATATGTTAGAAAGTGTACAATGACAAAGTATATGCCGGTAATAGGACCCAATACTAGGCATGTGGTACGTCTCATAATAAAAGATCATAGCTACGATTAAGGAATTATTTTTTACAATTTAAGTAGCAATGTAATATATATAAGGATTGTTTTTAATGCTTCTAAGTTTTTAAACAAGATCTCCATAAAATGAGGGTTGTAAAATGCCTCTAGTTATATACTTGGAAATACTTAGATGACCATATTTTTAAAAGAATCTCAGAATATCTTTTATTAATCTTGCCAAATGTTTTATGTATGTTTTGATATCGATAACCCTGTGAAATAGGCTTAGTGGTCAGGTCAATATTACGAGAATGAAAGTAATTGACATCTGGGGCATTTCGAAGTAGTGAATATGAAAACCCAAGACGAAATTCAATAGCCATAAGTCCATGGACATGGGATAAAAAAGGAAAACGTTAGACACAAACAGAAAAAAGAACCAAAAATACATTTATTAATCAAAAAAGGAAACTTCACGAACTTCTATATAAAAAACTAGAAGCGAAACTAGGTGGTTTTGTATTTATTTAATTCATATACAGAAACGCTGCCTGTTATTTGCAACTCAGGATTTGTTCCTAAGGGAAATAAAATCACCAACGAACACCAAAAGGTAAACTGATTATTATTCAAACAAAGCAAACACAATATTTGAGGGAATTTTTCATCGCTGTAAAAAAAAGTTATCTTTAATTTGCCTCACAGATATATTTCGCTTTCTATTTATAATTCATAGATTTATTTTCTTTAACGCGTCCATTAATGACGGTTGTTTTGGAGCTAGACCTTGAATGTGGGACGATGGGATTTCACACAGAGTATTGGCTCTTTCAATTATAATAATAGGTATTCATGAATTATCAATTATGATAATAATTGGTAAAATAAATATTATATTTATTGGTGGAATGTTTCAATTTGCAATTTTGTATTTTCATGATTACTCAATATCCGATTCTTTATATTCAAAGTTTCTGCAACATTTAAGAAATGACATTCTTTTTGCCATGCGTTATTTACAACAATGGACGGTCGCAAATTCAACATGAACGACGTTCTTATATTTACAATTTTAGTAACACTTTCCCTAATAATAAAAATAGATATTTGCTTTAACAATTTTTATTTTTTTTAAAATTTTAAACGGTCACCCCCTTCATTAAATGAAATGCTCCATCGGCACTCGTCGCAACTTCGGCCGTTTCCGTGTACTTCGTGTACTCAACGAGGTTTGAATGAGAGTAACGGATTCATCCGAGGTTTGCCGATTGGCTCCATCGGATGAACAGACGAGTGCACTCAATTATGACGTCACACAGTTCACAGAGTTCATAATTATTCATAGCATGTGAATAACAACGGCACGTGTAGTGTCATTGAAAGGAAAACAATGCCAATTGTAAACATATGTATGTGGCCTCAATTTCCTCTCGCCCGATTTTTCAAACCTGTTGATCTTACCTTTATATTTCACATCAGCTGTTTTCATAGATCTCAATTATTCACGTTGTATATGTCACATCAGCTGTTTTCACAGATCTCGATGATTCACGTTGTAAATGCTGTTTTCACAGATCTCGATGATTCACGTTGTAAATGCTGTTTTCACATATCTCAATGACTCACGTTGTAAATGCTGTTTTCACATATCTCGATGATTCACGTTGTAAATGCGCATTAAATAATTTTAAATCCTATAAATCAGTCTCCGATGCATATGAAATCCTTGAAATATTTCGTAACATTTTATTAGGATTTTATATTTTGTAATGGCATATTTCTTTTGATTATCTAACATTTTCATTTAACGTTAATGTTTTAATGCTATTTTTATTTTCGAATTGATTGTTATGTTTAAGTTAAGACTATACTTAATGTCATTACACTTTTTTCAAATATCCTTTCCTACTTCATACATACAAACATGTATCATAAATGCATCCATTAAATCGAAATAATTCGTTGTTTAACTGCTGGTGTGACTTATATGTGTGTAATGTACCAGGCTACGTGTCAATAAATTTCAAAGATTTAAAATTATGGTTTGTAATCGTTCGCGAGACAGACGAGCTATTGTATCATATGCTTTGATCGTTAAGTTATCAGCTTAGGACCGCGTTAAAAAACTTTGTTTCCGAATAGTCCATACAGTTATATTTTTAATAAACAAATAGAGGTTTTGTAAAAAAGTAAGTAAATAATAAGACCTGTATTGTTTGTTCCAAATTACTTTTTACATTTTAACAACTCAATGTAACGTCATCTCAGTCATATTTTGTTTGTTTTGCAATCTATTTTTAATACAGATTTTGTCCGGTCCTGTTTCTTCCCCGTGTATAAGCCTTGTTCGTCTGTTTACATCCCAATTATACATTCTTTAAATGTACTTGATTTTGCGCGAATATTATTATAGCGATTTTTGTGATTGACTGAAAGCCTAATTTATGCATAACGCTAATCAGTATATTAAAGTAAACTTTGTTCAGATAAGGCTTTATATATTGATGCGCAAACTGCCTTCAACATTTTTTTGCGATTAAATATGACTACTTTTATATTTGTACACTTACTGCCTGCGGATTACCTATCATGTTCCGAAATGTTGTTATCATTCAGTGGTTGTATGTCGTTTCTTCCCAATGGTACAAGTGTAAATGTTTATTGCGGTAGTAGGTCGCGTACCTTTTTCACCACGAAAACTAAACTTGCTACATGTACCCTCTTATTTCACCCATGTCCGATCGGCTGGAGGACGGGTAGAGGTCAAACAAAGATTGACACGTCATTCAGAAAAGCATAGCAAATCTTTATATTAGCAAATATTTAGTAAAGGGGGGGGGGGGTGTGTTTATCACACAACAGTTCTCGTAATCAGTATTTCTCTCTAACCATTGGACCAATATACCTAAATTGTACCCTAGCATTCAATTAAACCACTCAATTTTTGAAGACATTTCGTAAGGGGCGGGGGTGTCTGTTTTGTGTGTGTGTTTATTACACGCGTACCTTTTTCAAAAATTTGCTAGCAACGTATTTCACCCATTTCCGAACGGCTGGATGATGGGTAGAGGTCAAACAAAGATTGACACGTCTTTCAGAAAAAGGTATAGCAAATCTTCGTTTGTGCAAATATTTGTAACACCGCGGAACGATCAAGATATCTTATGATAAGTGTTGGCAAAAATATGTTAAACCACTGTTATAGAAAACAGAATTTGAATTTGCGTACATCGACGTATATATTCTATTAAGAAAGTTGGTTTATTTGAAAACACTTATTAACTTTTCATAGACATTTTATTTGGCAACACAAATAAATTCGTAATCTTTGCTATTAAGTTTATTATTTGTATTTTGTGCACATGTGCACATTCTCCTTAATTCCACAGCCTTGTGGTTTTTAAATAGCGTCATGGTTTCACATATTTACTGCTATATCAAAACATATTTAAATAAAATGATTGGTCAATATATCGTCCAATGCATTGAACATAATTTGTTAGTATAAATGTATGAACGTTCCGGTTCTATTTCATCAGTGATTAGCATAGTAAAGGAACTGAGTGGACAGTAATAGAGATACTAATTGATTATCATAAAAAGTAAGTATTTTAACTAGTTTAGAATGATTATAGACATAAACTAAACAGTGATAGAGATACTAATTGATTATCATAAAAAGTAAGTATTTTAACTTGTTTAGAATGATTATAGACACAAACTATTTAACGTTTAGCCGCTATGTTTTTTTAAATAAGCAAACCTAAATAAAACATACTGTTTCTTAACTACAACGTTCATTTTTAATAATTTAAACTAGTCCGTGATAATTGATTTTGAATTTTTGTTTGTTTTCTGTAGTGACATATGAACGTGTATTCCATTTTCCTTGATTATTGTTGTGTTTCTACGGACTTACATTGCTGAATTGTATGTTAAAATGTAGATTAGAAAATAGATAAATTCATATAAAATAATACAAAAATCATGTGGTACATATAATATATATTTTTTACTCTTACAAACAAACATCTATATACGATAGCATATACAATGTCAGTTTTTAATATTTAGATTCACCCTTTGACTTCGTTCAAAAGAAAACAGATAAAGATACTAAGTTCATTTCTGCTGGTTAATTGTTGCACAATTTTGTTGATTCATCTTCGTTAAGCAGTTCAAAATCAGCGTCAGGACCTGGTTTTCTGTACAATAAAGATTGTATCACAGTAATTACGGGCAAATGAAATACGAATAAGAAGAACTGACGACCAATGAAAGCGCCAACAAACATCAGCTGTCAACGAATGCCACAGCAAACATCACACATATATCAGCTGTTAATAGTATTTATACACTTGAATATTTCTTAGAGATCCTTGATTTAAGGGCATCATGTTAAATATAACTAAATTAACGTTAACGCGTCATGAATACAAAAATGCAATCTGAAACATGCCTCCGATAAATATGATATATATATATATATATATATATAAGAGCACAGAGCCAGTACTCTATATGAGACAACCCCGTCCCTAAACCCCAGATCTTGTTTGATCTCGAGGATCCTCTCCTCCGTCAGTTAGCATACTTGCAAGCAACATATTTGGTAAGACATTGGAAATTATTACTTTCCTTTGGTGACCATTGCATGCTTAAACAAAAATAAATAGGATCAACAGAACAAAGGTTATTTATAAACAAACAATAGTTTCATCAAAAAGTCACCACAAGAATGAACGAGTAAACTAACATTATATAATGATGTCAAATCAACTTAGTGGGTGAGAGGACCTCGATCCCGACCCACAGCCACGCTCCAAATCAACCGTCACCAAGGGATACATTCTTGTCACTGTATTTACTTCAATCTATACAACAAATAATCGTAGATCACCGAGACGTTAATTCAAATGTGAAATTCGAAGGTGTGTAGAGAATGTAATAGGTAAACCACATCTTTAGAAATAGTTTGTTTTGTGCTGGATTGCCTTCCCTATGCAATATATATTTGATATTTAGTATTAGCGATTTTCATAATTTCTGTGTTTCTGACCATGTAATAGCTATGTTGATAATGTTCAAATGATAAATAATTTTCCTGTAGAGCTTTCTCTTGTTATTTCTGTCTTGCATTGTTATAGCAACACACACACACACACACACACACACTCACACACACACATACTCACACGCGCACGCGCACGCGCTCGCGCACGCACACACACACACGCACATACATACACTCACTCACACACACACACACACACACACACACACACACACATATACACACACACACTCACTCACTCACTCACTCACTCACTCACTCACTCACTCACTCACACACACACACACACACACACACACATACACACACACACACACACACACTCACTCACACACAAGAAAAAACTGGGGGTAACACAACCAAAAGAAAAAAAGAATAAAATCAAAAAATGACAAAATTTGAATTCTGTCTTTTTTCTATTTGTCTGCAGGTACAGCTGCTTTGCATAATGCATGTGGCTCTGTTAATGTGTACCACGTTGTCTATTTGCTTGACACTTATTCTAAGGGTGAATTCTCACGAAGGACTTGAAATATGTAGGCGTGCATGTCTGTACACGTTTCGAAAATGTACCTTTGTTTGCCATGAATCAACAATTACGACGTTCAAAGTATGCATTGGTAACTGCGTCGTCGCGGAAAATGAGTGCAAAAACGAATGCCAAAAAGAGAAAGCTGCTTTGGACATGAATGGCCGTCTCCTGTCTGTTTTTTTTATTCCAAAAAGAGATAGCTTGAACAACGATTCAAAACAGAAATTCTTTTGTCGCGAACGATGTTATACGATGTACAAAGATTGCATATTACTAGACAATAAACGCGCTCTTCGTGGCTTAGGTGACTGTTTCAGAGAGCAGAAAAATTGCCTTAGAGATTGTAACGGAATAATTAGCTTGGAGGGAAAATCTATTAAAAAGCGAGCTGTACCGCAACAGAAACCATCAGACAAGAAAGCTAAACGTTATAGAAAGTCTATAACTGTAGAAACCACAACGATGACGTCACCCAAAACAACGGTGTTAATATCAACACCTTCCACACCAACATCAACAACGGAGTCGCCATGGTAACAAAACTTGACAACAATATGAACTAAGATACAGGTTTTGTGCAATGATAGATTCTTCTTACTCCTCAATAAAACTTCACGATATGTATATAACAATACATGGTGTACATGTTCATGTAAATGGATTTTTTTATACATCAGCACTCACGAAGTTAACGCAATTCCTCGGATATATTGCAATGTTACCACCTAATACTTAACAAGCAACGAAAAAGCGACCTTCCCTTGCAAAACAAATTATTCTCTAACCATAACAATGAATTTTTTTTAATCCAACGGAGAAACTATTACAGCTAAAGCTACTTTCTACTTTCTGTTATTGTTGTAATTTATTTATGTGCGCTTTTGACCACTATACGATATTACTTTATTATGTAACAAACTTTATTTTATTTTCACAATGCAGTGACTTACATATAATATTACAACTTTATATATTTTAAATTTAGCAATCCCCCATAGTTGCCAACGCTCCCTATTTCGCAGGGAGTCGCCCTATTTTTAACACCCAATTTTCACTTTTGACAATAGTATTATTCCTCAACCTTGCTTTACAACTTGCTTCAACTTAGTGTATTGCACAGATCTACACAAACTTGTCATATGACTTTGTATATATGTATAAAATACATATAAAAACAACAAAAAGTTGGCAAGTATGGTCACTTCATATAAAAGTGCGTTAAAACAGTCAGGCTTTCTAAATAAATATATTCACATTTCATTAAAATATTAACCAATGGTAACAATAAGGGTTTGTTCTGTAAATATATTCACATTTCATTAAAATATTAACTAATTAAATGGTAACAAGAAGGGTTTGTTCTGTCTTTATTTCCGAACGATAAAGTGGTTAATATGAAAAACCAAAACGATAGTCAAAAGACCTAAGTTTATGGATATAGGCAAACAGAAGGAAAACGTGGGACGCATAAGAAAGATAACCAGATGTGCATTTACTAAACGTTAAAAAAAAGAATCACCAAGAACTTCAATTAAGAAACTAAAAGCGAAACCAGGTAATTGCGATATGGTCAGCGTTTCCTGCTACACAAATACATGTAGAATATATTCTGATGTTTATTTTATTGAGGTTTAACGTCCCTTGCTACAACTGTCAAGAGTGCATCGAAGTGTTTGTTTGTGTCACATTATATTCACTACCTCAGTGAAATTTCTCACCGCATGCAGACACACTGACATTATTTTCAACTGGATATATAAATCTGACACCGCGTCAAACATTCCTTCTCCTAGTCAGAATGTTGAGTGCTCTGTAGGGAGTGGGAAGATTACGCGTAAGGTGTAATGCGACAGAGGTTCGAACCCGCCACCATCTGAACACGTAGAGGAACATATTTTCATTGAATTATTATATTAAATAAGGTACATAATTTACTAATAGGACATCTACCTAATCATAAATGTTCCATGCATATTTAATCGATACATATACTTTGTGATTTGTGAAGTTATACAGATTTTATTGCCCAACATATAAAAAAAATTATCAAAATTTTCCCATTTTGGCCAATAGTGGCACCACCTGTCTGGAGGTCAATCCACTTATTTTAACACAACTGAATTCTGTTTCTATAGGAATACTTAAATACCAAGTTTGGATGAAATTGGTCCAGTAGTTTTGGACGAGACGTTAACATATGTGTTGCAATAAAAGTATTTAACTTTGACCCAAAATGTTTAACCTATTTTTGCCATAGTGGCATGGCTTGAACAAACTTGGTACTCCGTTGGCCCTAAAATTACTGCATACCAAAGCATTAAGCTCTAGGCTTTCAAGTGTTTTAGAAGAAGTTTGAAATTATTGTGACCCCTTGTGGTACCCTCATGAGGACGAGCCCATCATTTTTTAAAACAAAAATCTGTATCCTCTGTCTCTAATGATGATTCATACAAAGTTTGGATGAAATTCGTCCCGTAGTTTTTAACAATAAAATGGAATGTTGAAAAGTTAACATATTTTCTATTGTGTTCAACCTTGACACAAGGGACGCGCCTTGGACAAATTTGATTATCCATACCATAAGGCTACTTCATACCAAAGCATTGAGGTCTATGCATTGTAGTTTATTCGAAGCTTTTAGAATGTGTCCGAAATTCTTTATCTTTCCCCCTTGTGGCGCCTCCGTGGGTCCATCTTCTTCATTTACACACATCTAATGATGCTTCATACTAAATTTGATTGAAGTTAGCCCAGTTGGTTCTGAGAAGTATTCGATAGTAAGTTCACGACGGGCAATCAAATCGACTAAAACCAAGATGATACTCAAAAGCCGTCAATACATGGACATGGGCAAACAGAAGGAAAACTTTGGCTTAGCAGGGAGCGGCAAGCATTATTGATAGAATGACAAGGAGTAAAAGCATATAGCCGCATATTACATATTATATTATCTTATGTCAAAAACGGACGGACGTAAATACTAACAATTAAGAAAAGGGGATGGGGAAATCGAAATGCCAATCAGTCAAGCGCACACATTTAGAATTTAGGTAAGTATGAAGCCAAAAAAATGATTGGGAGTATATTATGGATCTGGAATAAAATGATGATACATGAAATAAAAATTAAGAGACTCAAACTATGAACTAGCGATTATTTCGATAGTATATCAGAAAACACACTTGTCCTATCTTTATCGTATTATGATGGCAGCAATAAAACTTCCTGGATGCATACCGTGTCAATAAGTTTGACGGGCCTACGTCCGTCTGCATTAGTCCCGGGTATTGTTGTGAATCAATTTTATTTCTAGTTTTAATTCTATTAATGAATTGTTTGTTGTGGCTTGTTATACCCGCACTTTTCGAAAATTCGGGTATAATGTGAAGCACTCCGTCTGTCTGTCCGTCTGTCCGTCGGTCCGGATCCTTGTCAGAGGAACTCCTCCTAGACGGATGAATGAATTTCAACGACATTTGGTAGGATGTTAGAGTATATGATGTAGATGTGCATATCAGTTTCGGTTTTTTTATTTGCGTAATTTTTTAAGAAAAACAGCCAAAATTGTCCAAAAAATGGGTATTTTGAGAAAATGATATAACTTTCATAAAAATATTTTTTTCTTTTTGATATTTGGTATGCAGTTTCCTTTAAAAAAAATTTTTAACATATTAGACGGGTTTTTGTAGCAACTGGCCGGTTTTGAAATGTTTTGTAAAAGTAATGGAAATTTTTTAAAGAACAGGGTTTTTGAGAATTAACTCTTGTCACAGGAACTCCTTCCAGACTGATGAAGGAATTCCAACGAAACTTGATAGGATGTTAGAGTATATGATGTAGATGTGCATATCAATTTTTTTTTTTTTAGATTTGCGCAATTTTTAGGGAAAAACAGCCAAATTGTCCAAAAAATGGGTATTTTAAAAATTGTTATAATGTTTTTAAAATTATATTTTTTTTCAAATATCATTGCAAATGTTTGATTGGGGTTTTTCGAAAAGGTTGCTGAGTGCGGGTATATGCACATCTGTGATTTCGCACATCTTGTTTCCTATGTCGGTCACGCTATTAAATTGAAGTTTATTAAGCACATACTTCTTTTAAGACTTTAAAAACAAATCATTACTTATGTTCGCTTGCATATAAATAAACGTAATTTCCAAAGGTCACAGTGTAACAGCTGAAATAAACGATGAGTAAGCTTCACTTTTTGTAATAAATTTGTATTAAGTGTACAATTTTTAGACAAAGAACAAATATTGATGAAAGAAGAATGCAAAGGTATGTACAGTATGTGTGAACATTAAAGGCTTTTTTATATTTATAGGCCGTGATATTGTCCAATGAAACAAATGTACTTTATTCAAACTTTAAACATATTATGTAGTTAAGTACGAAAATATTTGATAAACACTGATTTGATTTGAAAGATAACATTTCATTAAAGTAAGTTAATACATTAATATATTTAACATGCATCATTTTAAAACGTGTATGTGTTAAAACATTAACAAACAGCCACGTTTCTAATTGTCATATAAGTTCGTTTTTATATTTCTTCTTAGAGATGATCTGACATTTGGCATTATTGTAATGTAATTATAATTTATAATGATACACAATTCCAAATTGAAATCCAAATCATCTTCTTTCATCATTCTAATCATTCTCCTTAAATTTCATGGACTGGTGGTATTGTCATTTATTCATGATATTGGTATCGTTCGATTTATATATGTGCACCAAACAACTGTCTATGTATTTATGCTAAGTTGCGGGATTTTGTATTTCTTCTTTTGTTAAATCTAGACATATATTCAAATTCACAAAACAAAACATCCGATAGAAGTAGGTATTTTTTAAAGAAAAAGTTGGCAGTAGTTCTGTTGCACATATATCGTACATTCATCCTCTTTCGCAATCGATATTGCTTTAATTCAAGCTTCTGTCGTCGCCTCACGTCATTTTTCGTGACTTGTCGCAGAATGTACGATTTAACGTAGCTTTAAAAACAGTGTGAGTGGAATCAACGGAACAAGAAACATTGACAAACAAACAATAACTGCATCAACCAATTAAGCACCATAATGTAAGGAATTAAAGTGACATCACAACAATCATCAAGACGAGTAATCCATGCGAACCCTTCTTAGGACAGGCAACTAGCACGAAACCAGGCGGTGTGGTTTAACCGGTTAATGAGGCCTCAACTATCCCACTCCCCATACGAGACTAGAAGATTTATGTTCGATATATTAAGATCAATACCTTTGTTAACTAATTAAATCTTCTTAAATGTTTTATTTTATTTTCATTGACGGTTGTTAGCATTATCTAAAATATTTCCTCACCGAGGATGATGAAAATGAAAGAGCTATGCGAAGCTCCTAATTCCCATTATTACTGGCTAGTGTAAGAAGGCTATCTAGTTATCGATTAATATGATCCCTACGTCTAATGTTACCATTACCTAGCTATAGTACATAAAGAAAATATGTTTATTTTTAGGGTCATTAGAAATGTTGCCCTTTCTATATATCTGATCATTAAGACAAAGCGGAAACGCAGACTGTAGCTTCACAATCAATTCAAATTTCGCTTAAAGGCGTGCCATTCTATTGTCCTTGCGTGTAGCGGATGGTTATATAACTAACATATGAACGGGTTACAAAGTTACATGTTTAATAAATTGCAATGGCTATCTTTTAAAATGATGGTACAAAAAATTGTGATACTTCCGATTATTGCGGATATGAAGACTGCCTCCAAAAACGTTGTTTTAATGACTGATGCGTCTCCTATACGTATTGCATACCACATTTTGGGCTGTTCAAGTGACACCACAACATAAGGTGTCAGTCAAATACTATCAGAATCCGTCACAACAGGATATTTACGACCAATAACATTAGAAAGTAATAAATTCGATATTCTAAAGCCGTAAGTCCATGGACATTGGCAAACATAAGGAAAACGTTGGACGCAGACAGGAAAATTTACCAAATATACATGTATTAACTAAAAATGGAAACATCACGAACTTCTATTAAAAAACTTAAAGTAAAACAAGGTGCTCGCGATTTGGTAAGCGTTTCCTGCTACACATGTGTCACCCGCCGCAATGCTTCCGTGTCATTCCGGTGTATGGCAACCCTTTTTACTGTTTAAAAAGAAGAATGCGGCACCATAAATATAAGACGCAGGTATGGTGATGAAAGAAGTAATAGGGGTCATATCTGAAATATGATAACATGTAAGACATCGTCTGACATTGCACCGTGAAATAGTTGGAAACCGGGTATGTCTACAATAAATATATTTGTCTGCAGCAGCAGGTGAATTTTGGACCAAAAAGAATAATCAAAGAAAAAGACTGTCTAATTGTTTAAGCAGTAGTGCTTTAAGTATATGTAGTGTCAGTCGTTAATTAATAGGAGACATAATCGCTGTAGAAAGATTTTCCGCTGCTGCAAACATGCCTAATATATACTTCAGGAAGTTTTATGGTCGCAATCATGATACAGTGGAAGGATTTGAAAAGTATATTTCTGATATAATTACAGAAATTATCCCTACGTCATAGTTTGAATTTCCTTACGTTATAGTTCGAGTTTCTACCCGTCATTAATTTGGCTTCATACTTGCCTGTATTCTAAATGTGTGTTCTTGACTTATATACATTTCGGCTTTAGTATTCGACAACCCCCTTTATTATTGTTAGTAAGTTAATCAGTCATTCCATCAAAAGTCAGTCAGTCCGTCTGTCTGTCTTTGATTATATATATATAAATATATCAATATATATTTATATAACAAGTAGAAT
>JAUMGZ010230539.1:0-11063 GCA_032359645.1 Pododesmus macrochisma
CGTGAATAAAGGCCGGGCTTCGAACGATTATTTACTATATACAGCAAAATGTATATTTGCTATTAAATGTTACAAATACATCAAAATAGCGTTGAAATTGACCCAAAATCGTTGTTTTTTCGTGATTACAGTTCAAAACAGTTCCCTTTTTTAAGATAATACTTTCTACTTTTATGTGTGTATAAGTGGTCTATCCTATGTCTTTAATATAATAATGTATAAAACAATTTTAAATGATTCCAATGTGATGTTTGTATCGGAAAGCTCTTGTCATGTGTACAGGATATCATTTTAAGCACAGCAATCAATAATCATAGGCATTTGATTGTAGATGTTCACAACTTATCAATACAATTTATGTAAATTGGTTGGGAAGAGCTCAGTTTGAGCTGAAAACATTTGTTGAGAATGACATTAAGTCTTTCTTTTCTTACAGAACTTGTATACTAATGTTAATGGCTCTGGATATGACTAAGAAGTACACACAACTGAATTAAGGGGAAAAAACATACGTTGCATAGAGATTCAACTTTTCTGCCATTGTCAGCCTCAATTTTCCAACAGGGTCTTTCACCTCGAATTTTTCTTGAAATACAGGAACTCCATCAAATACGAAGGTCAAGGTAGCAGTATTCTTGCAAGGTTTAGGATAAAGAACAATATCAGTAAGTGGAGCTAACTTCCCTGTAAAAAAAAGAAGTATAAATTCTTAAATATAATTATAGAAGGATGAATTTTTTGCAAACATGATTTAAGACATTATTTTATTAACGTTGAATGTTCCCCAGATTTAAATTGATCCTTTTCATACATATATAAACATGATTTCTTGTGTCTTCATATTCTATGTGGGATCAGTAATGAGTTCCCGTTTAATATACAATTGATGAAACAAAGTTTAAAACCTCATTTTTGCAAGTCTCTGGTTATTAACAAGAATTAATCAATCAAAACAGGTTTCTTAAATGATATGGGAAAAAATTACAGAATCCTTTCATGCCCTGTCCCAAAATGATTATGAAGTCAGAACTGCAATACACAACAGTCACAAGTCATGCAAACGAAAATGAGGCAAAATAAAAAATAGCATAATACAGATTTTATACACTAATTGATATTAGTAATTTATGTGAATTTATTTTATGACGATATAACAGTATGTTCACCATATTTTAGATCAACTGCATTATAATAAGAACAAGTAACAAAAGGCTCATTTATCCTTAATGTCTATTTCCATCTGGTTGGAACAGCACTACAATTCCATTTGTAATTTGATTTTTGAAATTTTATCAAATTTCCCATTTCAATCCCTAGTGCACCAGATGGAAGCCAAACTCCAGCATTTAGACAATTTGTATCCCCTTCTCAGTAAGATGCCTCCAACCAACTTAATTCTATGGTTATTGAGAAATGGAAAATTTGAAGGATTTTTTTGGATGTATTTGCCATAGTGCTGAACTTGCTTTACTCTTAAAGAAACTACAGTAACCCTTTTTGACCCAAGGGTTATGCCCTCATCAAACTTATTTGATTCCCCATTTCCAACAGTTACAACATACAGGCACATTTTAAAAGCTCTAAACTTCTGGTTTATAAGGAAAATATTTTTGAAGTTTTGACCAATTTTCCCTATTTTGACCCTCTAGTGGTGCCCCTGGATGCTGAGTCCAATCATTTGAACAAATATGAATTTCCATTCCAAAGGAATGCTTACTACCAAATCTACTTAAAATTGGTCTAGTGGTTTAGGAGAAGTTGAAGCAGAGAAAATTTAACATATTTTACTATAATGTTGAAATTTGACGTCAAAATGCAAAACCTATATTTGGCCTCAGAGTCATGCTTTGAATAATCTTAGTTCTTTGTGACACTAGGGTACTACATATACAAACATAAAGCTTAAGACCTTCTAGTTTAGAAATTTTGTCAAACTGATGAAATTTCAGCAATCAGTGGTGCCCTCGATGTGAGTCCCATAGTGGTGCCCTTGATGTGAGTCCCATCATTTGAATAAATCTAAATCCCCTTCCCTTAGTGATGCTTCCTACAAATTTGATTGAAATTGGTCCAATGATTTTTGAGAAGTTGAAAATTTAAGAAGTTAACACATCTGATTTAAGGTATAAGGTTACAGTCTAACAGATACAAGCAATTAACTTTAGACTTTCTATTTTCCAAGGAAAACAACTTGTTTTAATAATATTAATTCCTCAATACCATGTTTGGCCTCTAACTGATCGAGCCTCTGTGGTCGTTCCTCCTTGTCATTAAAGTAGCGTATGTATTCTCTTTCTGACTTTTCTCTTTCAGTGATGGACACTTCACTTCCATTCAAAATCTTTATGTTTGGAAGACTAAAATGTTACAACAAAGAATTATAATTACATTCACTATGTACCGTATGTCATCTTGCTTAATGTTTTCAAACATAAAACACATGTGCACAACCAACTCCTTGTTAACTATGATCATCAACTTTACAAAACATGTCCAACCACTTCACTTGATATGGTTTGAGAAGAAAATTGTAAGATTACATTTTTATGTTTTACTCAATCGTTTGTTGCATAGAATTTCTTAAATTAGTTAGTTCCATCTATCACGTTTAGTTCTTTAACTTATTTCTTTTGTTTGAAATGCTGAAATTGTATACTAAGTTATGACTTTACATGTTATAGTAGACGATTCTTGTGGTAAGTATGTTTTTAATTCAATTACAAAGTACAAAGCTATATATCAAACTATAACTGTTTCCTTTTTCAAAAGATAATAGGTAGAAGTTCACATTCACCATATATAACATACCTTGCAATCTTCATTTTTCTTTTGTTGTCTTCATTAAGATCTGCAACTAACTTAACATCCTGAAACAAGACCAATTACAATAAACTAGTAAGTAATAATTACAAATAAATTGATTCTATAGCAGGAGGTTCAAATTCTTTGTTAGTAGCAAAAAAATAAATTCTATTTCCCAGGGCCAGTTAAAAATCTAATTTATTGAAATGGAAAAGTTACTTCTAAGTTATTAATTCATATCCAAAATGCTCCCTAACATCTAACAGTGTTGGTGGTAATTTAACCCTTACTAACCTACTCATTTTCTTATTGTCTAAAATATAATCGTATTGAATAAATGTTCATAAAAAGTAATTTGACATTAGGGTATAATAAAGAAGTAAAAAAATTAACGAACAGCATTTGAATTTTCATTAAAAAATTATGATCATGGAAAGTTAGTAAATTAGCAAACCAATCAGTATATATACACTTATAGATGACTGGATTAACCTTTTTATTAGAAGATAGAACGAGAAGTTAATCTTATGACTGTGGTATATGATGCGTCATTAGTATAACATATAATCTTACCGTTAGTGGACTCTATTATTTACACTTCTTATTTTATTAAGTATGTAAACTTCTTAATATAAGATATCCCCTATCTTGTATACATTATTTAAAATATCAACTTATCTTTCACTAAAGCCTATTGCCATGGTTGTACTCTACCTGCAGTCGTAGTGCTTGTAAAGCTGGAAACATGCTGAGTGCCTGTAAATGTTCCCATTGGTCTATCTCTGTCTCACTCACACATAATGTCTTTAACTTCTGGAAAGGTTTTTGTAAACTAGTGGAAGTATTCTCATTATCAGGTCCCAAATTAAACATTACTCTTGGTTGTAAACTTTCTTCCTGACCTTCATTGTTGTTAGGAAAGTTGCCTGGTGTGCTCATTGGTTGTAAACTTTCTTCCTGACCTTCTTCGTTGTCACACTTTAAGTCAGAGTCAATATTGTATGGGAAACTGTCTTTTGTGCTCAAATTTCCTTTATCCGTGGAAAAGCTCTCATTGTCACTGGATTTGACGTAAAATACATCCTTTAGAGGGTTTCCAGACAAAACCAAAAACTCTAGTTCTGGTAAAAATCTCAACTTCCAGATCTCCTCCCATCTACAAAAGTAATTAGAGAGCTAGCACTGTGACATGGATTAACATATTTACTTTAGCATAGTACTTTAATCCAATCATGTGTAATCTATTTTTGATCCAGGATCATGCCTTAAACACACTTGGTTCCCAATGTCCAAAGGTAACTACATACCTAAGCATTAAGCTCTAGATCCTCTAGTTTATAAGGAGATTTCTGAAATTTTCCCGGTTTTGTGAAATGTATACGATGGCCAGCTGGATAATGGAACAGATTTGTTTGGAAAAAGTCCACTCTGGACCTTTGTCCAAATGGGCTAAAATAATATACTGGTATGTTTTATGAACTGATAATAAATCAAAACTGGATCCAACAAGACAGAGGCCCATTTCTATTGAAGAGCACAAGCAAGAAATTACTAACTAAACACTGTTAATGCACATGCATATGACTAATGCTCAGGTCAAAATACTATTCCACAGAACAAATCCAACTGCTGCCAACACATTTGAAATCATAGCTTATTCATATTGATCGATTTATGTACATTTTTTATTTTGAAAAATTTCTATTTTGACTACGGTATACATGAACATTGTACAGGGTGTTTCATAAAACATGATACATTTTGAGATTCTTATATCTTTGTCAATACTGATCACAGAAAATTCATTATTACATACATCTAACTCACAGCTCATAGGTCATTTCCACCTTAAATTGTTCTGCCCATACATTTTTTGGCTCTTGAGGGACCTTTTGGTGACCAAACTGTGGAAATATCTCTAGAGTCATACTCACAGATAACCTTACTTTTTTATGCCCAAAAGTTAGGCGAGGGTTTTTTGTTTTGCACTCACTGTCCGCCCCTCTGTCTGGCTGGTCCCTTTATGGTCAAACAATTAGTAAAAAAATCTCCACCCATTGCTTTGACACTTTGCATAGTTTGTTACATACATATTGAAGGTGTGCATGTAGAATTTTGGGGTTCATCAACAAATTGTTAAATGATTTATCATGTGCTGAACTTTTTTTTTAAATAATTTTTATTCAAAGTTTTACATCTTATACCTACCGTACAGATACAAAACATATTACAAATAGTACAAGTACATGAAATAAAAAAATAATTGACAATTAATGAAACAATTACAAAGACAAAAGGAAGCTTTCATTAATGAAGAGTATCATATTACATCTGTAATTTTTTAAAAAATAAATGACTGCATTGCCGACTTAAAAGAAAAATTGGTAGAAACATGTTTTTTATTTTTGTCAAAGGCCTAATTCACACCTAAACAAAGGTTATCTTTCTTTAAGTACATACAATTATAGAGGATATAACATATACAAAACATGGAAATGCTTATATTTTATCAAAGACAGAAAAAAGTTACAATTTCATATATAATAAAGAGTACAATATACACAAATTTTATGTCATATATTCAATATTAAATAACAATACATGACTTTGATACACATTTGTTCTATATAACTTTAATTTGAAAGCAATTTATTTTAAATTATATTTATATGACAAAGTATTTGGACCAGACCACAGCCATTCCATTGGTTGAACCCACACAATATAATCATCAATTTGCTATTTTCAGAACAGTCAATGCAACATGGAGTCATCGACAATAAAAAGGGACATATGAACAACAGGTATCTCATATAAGTTGTGACATTCGAAATCTTGAACACTGATTTCAGGACGTGAATTTTGCTCCTCATGATCTAGCAAAAATTCCTTGGTCATCTTTGAGCTCAAAAAATGTGTCAGCAATACATTTACACGCATTCGTTTTGATGACTTTTTAAAGTTTGAGCTTTCACTTTTTTCATATGTGCCAAATTCTTCACGTTCTCTGATGTAATACGATTGTCAATGAATGTCTGCATTGTTGGTGATCCGATTTCTTCAATTCTAAACATCTCTTTGATCTTTTCAGACATGTAGGCATTTGATACAGTATTAACTACATCTTTATCATCGTCATAATCAAAAGGATTTGTGTATTTTGAAATAGAATTAGTTAAATTTGTCATTTAATTGTAAAGCAATGGACCGACACTTCTTCATATCTTTTCACTAAAAACAAAAGTTCTTGATCTCAGTATTTTAGGTTTTCGTGATTTTCCAAATAACGCAGGGTTTCTTACTGGCACTGGAAATAGTCACATGAATGTAAATTTAAGCACCATGTACACAACATTTAGCGATTTGTTAGCTCATGCACTTCCTAGGTGCCATGCTTTTTCCGGGTCAGATGTTACAGTAAATTTAGCCCGGAAAGGAAAACTTCTATTCTGGAACATCTTCAGAGATTCAAGCAATGGGATCAAGCTATATTTTGCTGATTTAGGAAAAAATGAACAACCTTAATGATGCCCTTCTTACAAATATCAAAAAGAATGTATGCTCATAATACCAATGTTTTGTCATAAGCAGGCAGAAACTTCCTCACACCAAAGCTGCTTTCTACCAGTCAAAACTGCATGTACATTACTAGTGTATATCTGGTACAACGATATTGTGCCTAATTCAGATCTTCCATCTGCGACTGTTTATGGATAGACAGAGAATGTAACATAGTTTTACTCCAATTATGATAACATTTCTACCTGCGCAAAAGCAATGTTACAACTTATGAAAGACGGTTGTTCTTTAAAACAATATGTACTGCACTAAGATGCAAGTGCAAAGCAAATAATTGCATGTACAACAGTGTTCATTTGGTGCAGATGATGAATTCTGATCAAATATTTCATTCAATTTTATACAACTACTCAGCAGAGATAATGATACATAAAATATATATAATAACTGAATAGAACAAACACTTGTGTACATTGCTCTGTGGCTCTTTTGGACAAGGAAATGGTCTTTCTGATTGAGATATTATTCTCAGATGCATGTGTCAATTTTACAAAAGCATAAACGGATTTTGGGAGAAATACAACACTATTTATCTGTAATCTGTCCCATACATCGAATAGATGATTGTTAATGGATGCATATATTCATTGTGATCATTTTAATACCATAAAAACTAAATTTGCTTAATAATTAGAGAAGATATGTACAATTTATAATATTAACGAGCCTCTGCCAAATATTTGAGAGTGGCAGCAAACTTTTTCTGCTACCGTAATATATAAGTTATCAATTTATCATAGTCATTTGCTTTAAGCAAAAAAAAATCCCACTGAGTGCAAATATCTTACACAAGCAAGTGGACTACAAGGCTAGTCAAGATAAACACATGAGCATATCAAGGTCATAATAACACACTGCTACAAAACAGTGCCTCCAAAACTTGTTTCTATACATGTACATGAATTTTTCTGTTTCATAATAAATTGCTAATAAATGAAGGTTTATTTTCCTTTAATCTGCAGTGATAAATATATTCTTTCATGAGGAGCATAAAAAGGTTTTCTATATGAGATTTATTCACCATACCAAATATAATGTTTTGAAGATTAAATTCTAAAAGTTTAATGTTACTGGAAACATATATAAACTTTTCAATAGATGCAATAAAAGATTTGACATGA
Source organism: Pododesmus macrochisma (assembly GCA_032359645.1). Taxonomy (NCBI): domain Eukaryota; kingdom Metazoa; phylum Mollusca; class Bivalvia; order Pectinida; family Anomiidae; genus Pododesmus; species Pododesmus macrochisma. Next base: position 7,503 of record JAUMGZ010230539.1, read on the forward strand.
GAACATTCAAAAAATAAATGTGAATATGTTTCTACCTCAGTTATACAAAAAGTACATAAAAGTGAATGAATAATCTTCATTTTATAAAGTAAATTATTATTAGATAACATTCTATGAATAAGACGGTATTGGAACCACCTTAGTAAGTATCTTTGGTTACAGAAAAAATTAACTTATTAACTTGTTGCCACCATTTATATTTGTCAAAACATAAGGAAATTTTACCTTCCTTTTATAAGAATTAATAAAAAAAAAAATTTGATTAGAATATATATTGCAAATAAAAGACATTTTGATTAACAATAAAAATTAAATACTGATGGTTTGTTATCATTGACCTATAAGCCAGTTTTTCCCACTTTATGCTGCTGGTTGCGTCCAATTTTTCGTGTTGCCTTTTGTAAATTTGAAATACGTTTTCCTTGATTAGTTTTTTATGGACAATTTATTTGAGCGGTTGTGTGTTGACAAAATTGACAGCGCTGTAAAGTAGGTTAATGAAAAAATTGAAATTAATGTCTTTATTTAAGATTTCATGTCTCATGCGGGAAGTTGGAAGGTTTGGGCCTCAATGACCAGTTTAACAACACCATCTGGTTCCGTGCTGGGTGACCGATGATCCGCGTGAATAACAAGTCTTGACAGTCAGTCAGTCAGTCAGTCAGTCAGTCAGCCAGTTAGCCAGCCAGCCAGTCAATCAGTCAGTCTTTTATAATATTTAATTCTATATTAATTATAACGTCACCTTTGCTGATGAGAACTGGGTTGTTCGAAACACGTGTCCAAACCAATACGTTTTAAAATTCCTGTTTTGACTTTGCGCACATTTTATAATTTTGGCAAGACAATTTTGTATTATTGTTGGGGTATGGATTTTGTACATCATAACCATCGTCAACGTTTCCACTTTGGCTCTGTAGCTTTGATTTGCCGAAGACTTGCCTTTTATAAATTAATTTTCTCAATAGTGTCCATTAATGACAGCATCTTCGAGTAAGATCTAAGGTTCGGGATGTGTGTGTCTCACACAGAGTATTGGCTCTTTCCTCATATAAATATCATATTTATTAGAGGTATGTTTCAGATTGCATTTTTGTATTATGACGTCAATTTTTTTATTTTTATATTCTGGTGCAGAATCGTTTGGTGTGGCATAGTTTGTTTTGTCAATGTCTCGTTTTGTTGATTCCACTCACCCTGTGTTTTTTCCATTTTATATCAATTCCACCTGGAATTCTATTGATGACGGTTGTGTAGTGTGTAGACCTGAAGTTTTGGACGAGCTTCTCTCACACATGGATTTCTACGCTGTTGGGTTTTTCAATAATTAGTGGCATGTTCTGTTTGCTAGTTCGTTCTTGTGTTGATTTGAGTCTTTATTATTATTCAAAGTTCAATACATATTATTATCGTCATCTTTACGTTATTTCTGTTATTAAGACCGGCTTGTCCACTACACATATCCGGAGAAATATTTTGAAAGATCTTTTCTTGACGTCGCGTATATCTAATTGTGCGAGTCCGTTTATTCTTTCTCCCTTTGGCTCCCAATCTTATTTATCCAAGTCTTGTCTATTTCAACTTTGTTTTCTCTTGAGCGTCCGTCGATTACGGTCGATTTGTCGCAAGGCCTCGCAGAACTTATTTTTGACTAATAATCTCTAATAGATATTATATTTGTTAGTAGCACATTGCAGTTTTTAATTTAATACGATTAATGTTTGATTCTAAGTGTATTCGGTCGTGTTGATCCTGGTGGGTTTTTTTTGTTTTGTTGACTAGAAAATATTAACACAAGTAAAATTTATCATGTAGGTGTCTCATACATGGCTCTTATAATACAAATATACAATCTGAAACATGCCTTCAATGAATATGATATTTATAAGAGGAACAATTCAATACTCTGCGCAAGACACTCCCGTCCCGAGCTCCAGATCTGGGTTCATATCAGCCGTCATTAATGGACGCTGTAGAACAAAACAAAATTTAGAATAGACAAGACTTCAGTAAGACAAAGCTAAAAAGCCAAATAAGGGGTGAGGGGAAAATTCACGATGGTAATAATAGACAAAACTACACCCCAACAATAATAAAAAATTGTCTTGCCAAATGTTATGTACGCGCAGTCAAGACACACAGACACACAGACGGACGGACGGACGGACGGACGGACGAACGGACGGACAGGCAGGCGAGCGGGAGGACGGGCAGGCAGGCAGGCAATCAAAACAGCTTAAGGTTACATGTAACGTGTTACATATCATATAATTGTGTAATGGCTTTATGCAATTGAATAACGCTATAACCATATGATAAAAGTGTTTATTAATGAAATAAATGCTATCCTTTTTACTGCTTGTGGAAAATAACAAACAATGTAAAATAAATGGAAAGTGTGTTATTTTTCACTTAGCAAATCAAAAGTGACGTCAAACAAAATGGCTACCTATCATCCACTTCAAAGGTACAAGGTAAAAAAAATGCAAAATTTTCAGAAAACCTTATAAAACTATATATGTTTGTGTTCAGAAGAACAAGACGAGTAAGTAAAAAGTATAGGCATTGGAAAGTCAACATTTTATAACTTTAAAAGCTGTAAGAGCAATATTACAATAAAATTCAAAATGTAATAAACGCACGAGTGAAAAATATAAATACGCGATCCCACGAGATAAATTTGAAACGTTATTTATCATCAAAAAGAGATATCCTCTATATATTTTCACATAAAAGTAGCTTAGAATACACCCGTACACTGACAACTGTCCACATAAACCCGTACACTGACATCTACCCTTAGATTGACAACAACTTGTATATTGTTGACAAATACCTTTGCTTTGGCTACTTGTACATTGAAAACTACCCGTTAAGTGCACTATTTTAATAAAGAAGAGCGCCCCACGGTAAGTTCAGAACATCTTATTTATAGTTTGACATCTTTAAAATGCCCGACACTCTCAACAGTACATGTTTTCGAGGTAAGTAATATTTTATGTCATGGCAGACATTGTATCAAGAATCTTTATGAATCCAATTAAATTTTGACATGCGAAAAATCAGAATTTTGTTTAGATCAGAATCTTTTTTTAAAGAAGTGTAATCACGTCATGATCTACATCTCCTGACGACGAATGATCCATCATTTAGTCTCGCTAGCACTGCAAGTGAACACCAAATATATACTTCTTTTTTTTTATTTATTTCTCCAGCAACATTCATGAACCAAAGGCACTGGCCTTCATGATTACAATATACATTTTAAACTCTATAATCAATCAATATATATATATATATATCTTGTTCTCATACACTCATCGTTTTTAACCATTCACCTTCTCCTTTCCAAACCAAAACATACATAACCACACTCACACACTTACAACTGAGGTTTTTGTTTTTTTTTAAAGTTAGATATATAAGATAGAGTAAAGGAGAGATTGGAAAGGGAAAAGAGAGAGAGAGAGAGAGAGAGAGAGAAAGAGAGAGTATAAGTTCTCATTTAAGTTATTTCTTAATTATACTAATTTGTATAAGTTCAGTTATGATGTAAGGAAA
>JAUMGZ010230550.1:0-11061 GCA_032359645.1 Pododesmus macrochisma
GTCGTTTAAGAACTAATTTAGCCTTGACCCCTAGGTGGCATTGAAGACTATACCGCAGACTTATAGTGATACCTGTAGGTATGTAGTTTTTTGACCAATCTTTTGATAATAGGAATACAATCACAAATTACTTTAATGTTGGCATCTGTGTTACCTTTAACGTTATTTCAAAGGCTACAAGTTTTATTCTAGTAAGTTCTTTCATGGAGTCGTTTTTGGAAGAGAAAACAATTAAAAACAATCTGACCTTGACCTTTAGGCGACATTGAAGGCTATCGCGGAGATTATAAGTGTTACTTATCGAGTTATTCGACAAACTCCTTTACAGCAAGAAGATGATTTAAGAATGATTTAGACTGCGACGACATCAGAGACCATTGGTATTTAAAACGTAATCTACTTTATGACGAATCCCTTCAGTATAAAAAGGCATTTGATAGTGACCCTATCTTAGAGAGACAGAATTACAGACCCTTGATAACACGTGAGGCTACGGCAAAACGTCACAAGACGTGAGTGTAATTATAAAATTCTACTGATTCTCATCCCACAGTTGCGGGACGATACAACAACGTTAGATACTTCATAGCAAGAATCCATATGGGATATACCTTGACTTCAAAGTTATGACACACCAAGCAGGTCAATTTTAACAGAGCCCTAATATTAGTTCAACTTTAAAATGCCAATGTGATTTTTTAGGGTTTGGTTGTATATCGAGGCAGACGTAAGGGGAATTGTCCTCTTGTTATAGAATCAAAGATCACTTGGACAGATTAATGGAAACAATATGCAGATAATCAGCTACTAACAACAGATCTTTTCACACCAGCCCTCCCACCCTCCTCTTCTTTGGTTTTGTAGCTCTGATATACCGAGGTATTGTTTATTCTAAATCCATTTTCTCTAAAGCGTCGATTAATGACGGCTGATTCGAGGCTAGACCTGGAAATCGGGACGTGTTTTTCTCAAACAAAGTTTATTTTAATATAATGTAAGTGTGCAATTAAAATTTCCACTTTGAATTGTACTTAAGATGACATGATACGTACCGAAATATTATTTTAAAAATTCCAGAAGAAATAGGATCGTCAGCTTTAAAAGATACTAACAAACAAGTCATAGCAACATTAAAATGTCAACTCCAGAAAAAACTTGCTTGTTAACTAAGACGGAGACTATTACTAGTGCGTGATAGAAGTTCGTTGAGGACTCTGGATCTAGCTACGGTATCAAAAAGAAAACTTGTTCTTTACAAAGTAGATGGCATCAAAGTATACGAATAAGCTACATTTTTATGAAATCATGTTTAGAAAGAGAAAGTAAATATTGAATAATTAAGTTGTTAACTTACTGTACTTGAGAACGGTAACTTTCCCCGTGTCGTAACCAACCAAAAGTTGATCATCTCTATGCAGGGCGATGCTGCAAGGAATGTCTCTATCAGAGTGTAGTATCTTCAAAAACTTTCCATCGCCACTCAGAATCTGCACGGCTCCACTGTACAACTCACTTATTAGGATATTGTTCATGGTGTCATAACACACATCGTGAGGACAGAATTGGCCCTGTGTCTTCCCACTATAACGCTTGTTTGCAGAAACGGTTTTCCCGTGTCCTAGGTAACGGAATTTGAGTTGGAGGTGGTTATCCAGAACAACAAGATGGCTTGTTTCGTACTCAGTCCAGTTGATGACGGTGAGGTCACCTGTTGTCTTGTTCGCTGCTATTTTGGATGGTTTGATAAACAACCTCTGGCGATGACTGTCGTATTCTGCCTCTTCTTTCTTGTGTCCTCTCATATTAAATCTTGCTATTTTCCGGATACTCGAAGGTGTCAGAGAATACGTCCATTTTTCGACGAGACTCAAAACGAGGTTCCCCTCGGACGCTGTGCACAAGGCCCGGGGAATAAGCCTATCAGTTGTGAAGAGAAGCCTTTTGTCTCCATTAGGAAGTATTTCCTGGAGACATCCGTCTTCTGGACATGCTACTATCGTTCTGTTGTCTGGTGTGGTTGTAAAGCACGCCACAGGTGAGTCGAAAGAGACCGTCTGCACCAACGATCCATGTCTGTCAGCTAGAAACACTTCTCTGCATGCTTCAAATCTAATCCACATTTGATCGTCTGACAGAGGATGTGGACATAAGGAACAGATGCCGTTTGGGGATTGGATTAATGTTTTGTCAAAGGATGATGACACCGACACGTTCGTCATGTGTGTGTCTCCATTCATTACCGTGATGGAGTCAGATTTGGAAACTTGTTCTAAATCCCCAAATAGTTTTCTAAGCTGCAGAGAGCGTCCATGACCCGGAGCAAATTTTAGAGGACGCAGATCTGGAACAAGATAATTTCTGAACTCGTGATCCTTCGCCCTGTGGTTCTTCTCTGCGATTAGTATCTTGGCATAATTTTCGGTCTTGATAGCCATTTCAAGATCTTTATAAAGGGTCGTGGTCACGTCTAACTGCGCATTGGCCAGAGTTCTTGTATTTTCTATATCATTATCAAATTCTGCCTGTTGTTTTTCACATATCTTTACCAGTTGCCGTGTGTATTTATCAACCACTTCTTTCAACTCTTCTCCTCGCCTCTGGATACTTGAAGCAGATTCGCTCGTCAATGTCCTGGCAGACTTACCAGCTTTCTCTAGGTTTTCCAAGAGCTTGATCATTTCTGACATAACTCCGCGTGTTTCTTTCATATACTGCAGTGCCGATTGCTTTCTCTCCTTGCCGATGTCTTCCAGATACCTAACAGTGTGTCCATGATGGGTGCCGTCCACGCATTTCTTACAGACGAGAGCGTCGCCACACGAGAAGCAGGCCTTGATGACCTGCTGATAAGGATGTTCAGCACACTCCATCTCAACGCAAATATATCGCCAGGATGATCCTATCTTTGTAAAACTTATTTGTATAAAAGCACAAATATACGCACGTGGTATCAAAATGTATCAGAGCACATCACTTCCTTTTTTAATAAACTAGAAACTATTTGAAAGTCTTTATCTTTCTCAAGTCTGCAAGGTAATGAATCAATATCCTTTATGATTATATTACGATATACAAATTAGTTGTTACGCGTAGACGTATTCATAATCAATATAACATTATGTACATGCACTGAGTTGAAATTTAAAGTTTTAAAACACTAAAGCAGATTATGTTTTAAACACATACCGGTGCCGTAAGCCTATAGATCATCGCGGTCTTTGTGTGCTATATATTGTTTAATTATAGCCCCCTGCTCTTTTTTCTTTTCATTTTTTGTAGATAATAGTTGATCTTTGGTGTATTGACTGAGGTATATTAAGGTAGGGGATTAGTGACCCTTAACCGTCACTACGTTGAATTGGGTCAGTGGGTGTCACACAACTTATTGTTTGACACAGTGCCATTGTGAAGTTATCGTGTCTGTGTTAGCATTAACGGTTCCTTTAAACTTCTGATAACAGATAATCAGGCAGTTAAGATAATTATCATGCACATATATCTATCTATTCGGTATAGATAAAGAGATCCACGTGGAGATTTCAATTGCGCCCAAACAATACATGTATAAATATGACAATGTGAAATATGCATGTATAACGCATTGTATAGAAGTACACATGTAAATCATAATTTGTTGAAGTTTTATACATGTAGAAATGTTATAGAAGAATGCAATGTTATTTTTAGATCATGCATCTTTAGAATAACTTACCAATGTACATGCTTTATGCGTTGCTGAGTTTGACTTAGAATCAGAATAAAAATGAAGACCGAAAAACCTGACGCGGTAGCTCAATTGGGAGAGCGTTCGCTTCGTGTTCCGGTAGGTGCTGGTTCGATTCCTGGCTCGTCAAACATGATATACAATAAAACAAGGTAATCTTATCGCTATACTAAGCGCTTAGCATTTCAGGGTAGGTTAAAGACTAGCTGGCTCGGTGTCGGTGTGACTGATTGAAGTATTATGTCAATATGTCTGCAGTGTGATATTTCACAATAAACACTATTATACACTATAAAATCGCCATCAGTGTTCACTGTCACCATCAAACAACATTTCAAAATGATGTAATCATGAGTTGTACAGAAGTTAAACCCAAATATAAACAAACAAAGAAATAAAGACTGAAAATGCTATCGCGTGTGACTTTACTGTGTGGCGTCTTACATTTAACTGATAGTTCATAGAGCGGTTGACAAATTGTAAGAATATAATGCCCTATTTGTCCATCAATCACCAAATTTTTGCATTTCAGGTCTTTTTAACTGAAACACAACTTAAATGTCGGTCTGTGTTCGAACTGTCTAGTGGCCACCTTGAACTTGAATGTGTTTCAGATACGAAAAGCTCCGACAAGCAAACTCAAGAAAGAAAACAGACACTTCAGCACCACCGAGACGCTTGATTTCAACAACAACGAGACATTACTAATCATGTCGAATTAGTCTATGATTTCGGGCAGTAATATCTCCATCACTAATGAGGATTTAACGCTTCAAACGATTATCGTAACTAAATACCTATTATTGAATCTTACATTTAAATGACTTCTCTGTTTAAAAACGTGTAAACGCGACCGATTATCAACATTCACGTTAACGTGTGTGTGTGTGTGTGTGTGTGATTGTGTGTGTGTGTGTGTGTGTGTGTGTGTGTGTGTGTGTGTGTGTGTGTGTGTGTGTGTGTGTGTGTGTGTGTGTGTTTGTGTGTGTGTGTGTGTGTGTGTGTGTGTGTGTGTGTGTGTGTGTGTGTGTGTGTGTGTGTGTGCGTGCGTGCGCGCGTGTGTGCGCGTGTATAATACATTTATCGGGATGACGTTGCAAAATATTTGCTCACAAACGTTTGGGAAACATCTTTTAAGCCACTGTTTAAATCACGTAGACAAAATACTATCTCCGAAGCATGCAATACACCAGTACAAAATATGATTCATAACATTGTCCTTTTATAAAGATGTTCCAAAAGAAGGTAAGTGTTAATATGTTATCACATCCACGGATAAAGATGTTCAACTTAAAACTGCAGCGAGTAAATAAATTTAATAGAAATTCATCTTGTTTTTGGAGAACACTCGTGTGAAAAACTGCAGACATTATCAATGAAATCTTTAAAAATATATATATATATATAATTGAAATAAAACATATAAAATCAAAAACCATATGAAATCAACAATAAAATATTTAATGTGAAATGAACAATGATGCAAACAGTATGATATTGAAAGTGAAAGAAATAATATGAAATGACTGAAAATGCCAGGGGAAAAATACGTGAAATTGACAACGAAACACCCAATATAAAGTTTGTAATGAACATGCGTATGGTTTTTATCTCCTATACTTTTTTCTCCTACACCTGTCAAAACTGATTGATGATATAATGTAGTTTCATATTTAAATTTTTTGTATTTGTGTGCACGAACTAATACCGTTTCAACCTAAAAATCACCAAAATCACCCATTTGAATGCATAGTTGGCTTTCTCATGCATATGCGCATAACTATGCAATCGCGCGATCATGAAGACAATACAAAGTGGTAGCTTGTAAATATTAATGAAGTTAGGCCAAGACAAAGAATGTTTGCGTTTCCTGTCTTTCAACATTCCTTAATTTGTGATGAACCCTCAAATTCTTTTTGATAATTTCAGAAATGCTCTAATAAAGCAAGGATGTGTGACATTATAATTCATTCCTATATATCAATTATACTTACAAAATGTACTTAATATTTTTCCACGATACAGCATAAAACATATTATGTTAGTAAAGACCGAAGCTATAGTCTTGAATATAATTTGCGTATACCTATCTTTGAAATGTCTTGTATGGATATATTTCAATGGAGGACATTCAATGTTGTTTTCTTGAATATCAAATGAATTTCACAATTGAGGCAAAATTCTGACATTTTCTCCACTGTGTCTGCATCAAGAGGGATGATTTTGAGTCTTGACAACGTTTTCAGTAATTGTGTATGTTAATGGATACATTACAAATATTTGAAAACCTGGGTTAAAACAGAAATTATATGAGACCTAGAGATATTTTGGTATGAGTTGATCTGGAGTTGATTGAATTTTGCGCACAAACTTCAGGTACAAGCCAATTTGGCTCTTAATGGGGAACGCTCTTCGGGGAGACATGCCGTTTTGTTTGTCTTGGGCACGTGCTTCAGTTTTAGTGTTGTTTCTTCGTCGTGTGGCGTTCTTTAGCTAACCAACCGCACTTTTACATATATAAGGTATATGCATATAATAATATTCAGTAGGATACTGTCCATTTCATTCTGTCACTTTGGCACGTTGTAAGTATTTGTGTCAATCGGTATTATTCGGGTATCATTTTAGCACTCGGGGAAGTGTAAATACTTGTGTCAATCGGTATTATTCGGGTTTCATTCTGGCACTCGGGCACGTGTAAGTATTTTCTTCGATCGGTATTATTCGGGTATCATTCTGGCACTCGGGTACGTGTAAGTATTTTCCTCGATCGGTATTATTCGGGTATCATTCTGGCACTCGGGCACGTGTAAGTATTTTCTTCGATCAGTATTATTCGGGATCACAGAATGTACCTAAACGACCTAATGATATTGAGAAACATGAACTAGTAGTTCACACATCAACCTTCAACATACAAAATTGTCTTATACACAGTAATATTTTGTATAAGAAAGGACGTGAAATATTTTCAGTTAGTATATGATTTTACCTTTTTATTACATATTAAAACAAGATTATTCTTGATCCGTAAACGCGGAATATTTGACTGTGTTTTTACGAATCGTGTTCAAGCCTCAAATAAAAAACTTGAACGTTTAGTATACGAGACAATAAATCAGTTACTTGTTTTCAAATGTAAAGAAGTCCGAGTATAAATCATTTCTGTATAAACAAAACGTATATCATCAATAATTGACAATGGCGACATATAATGTATTTTAGTTGATCTATGTGTGCAGTTAAACTTAATATACAATCAATGTTAAACTCCGACAAATTCATTTGATATAAACTTTAATACATTAAACAGATATCTTTCAAGTTTAATATGTATATTCATATTACTTTCCAGTATAAACATTCTGCTATGAACAATGTTAACTTAATTGGCTCAAAAGTACACAAGTTAATACATGGCAATAAATGGCCACATGTTGAAATAAATTTGTAAAAATATCACTTACCTTCTAAACAGAATAGCAGATCTTACACAACATTCAAAATAAATTTCTCACCAACTTGTTAGCACGTTAACCACAACAAATCACGAAAGTCTACTGAATGTTTCTGGTATCATTTGAAAATAAACTCCTCATTGAAGATGCGACATGTAAAAGAAATTTCGCACGAACTCAATATCTCGTCAAACACCCAAAATCACGAGCGTCTACTGAATGTTTCTAGTATCATTAGAAAGTAAGTTCCTCGTTGAAGCTGAGACATTTTTAAAAGAAATTTCACACAGTCTTTATATCTCGTCAAACACCAAAAATCACGAAAGTCTGCTGAATGTTTCTAGTATCATTAGAAAGTGAGCTTCTCATTGAAACTGAGACATTTCTATCCATTTGCCGGACGTTATCACTATTACCATGACGACGTGTATGTAATCGCAAGGAACATCTCAACTCGTCCGTCCGCACAGATTGGAGCCTTACAAACATGGTCACAACGTATTTACGGAAGTTGATGAATAATTCACGACTCTCGTGATCTTTGCTTCTTCACTGTAACCACTAAAATATATTAATTTGAACCCAGATCCTTAACTGGAAGAGACGTGGTCGGGATTTACGGGCATATTGCTTCTAAGTCGGCGGAAGGTTCAATAAACTGCGTGCGCCAAGGTGACTTTCCTCACTAAGTATGCAATAATTCCTTTTGCCGCAAAGAATAATTGACGAACAATTATCCGGGCAAAAAAACAATTAAGTGTTTGTTGCAGACTCGGATAAAAAAACAAAGGCAATTAATCGTCTGAGTACATGTTAAACGTACTTTGTATTTCTGTTTAGACAAATAAAAAAACAATTTATGTTTTAAACCTATTTGGAATTTTACCAAGGTAATAAATTTTGTCCGTTTCTGTGCTATCGCTGGACGGATTTTCTTATTTGAGAACAAAGTACATGTATTTTGATTTTGTTTTCTCGTCTCTGCTGTCCAAACTATACTCTTGACAATCATAGGAATCAAGAGTCTTGCGCGTATTTAATCCGTTTACGTGACGAAGAAGATAGGTATCTAATTCGTACACGGTCTTCCATTGGTTCGTTTTAAAACATTTGAAAGCCTTAGCCAATTAATCTACGGTACTGTTTTAGGAAGCCTGAAATATTTATTATTTGAGGTGAAAGTCGTCTTTATTTATTCCAAAGAACATTAATTTTATAAAATACAAAATTCTTACAAATTGCATCCTACGCAATGGGGCTTAAACGTAGGGAAAGGGTTTATAACGAGGATTGCTTAAAGTCGGATTACTCTAATGTTATTCGACATCGTTGCTGGGAAATTTACATCCAGTACATATCACGCATGGCTCAAAGTAATGAGAATATCATAATGTTATAGCCTTCCTGTCGATTGATGAAAGGTCATGTAAAATACATTTGATAATTAAGTCAATATACATGTCTAATTTAACGCCAGATCCCCACAACACAATTTCTATTCATCCGCTGGCGTATAAATCAATTTACTTTGAACCTATTTGATTGTAGATCGGAAATGGGTACTATGTGCGTAATTTTTGCTTCCTATTGTTTTGTTTTTAGACTATTCATTCATGGAAAATGCTTTTTGGAATAATAAATGTCTTATCATAAGAATGCAATATTTACGTAATACATTGCTGCAGAGGATATATATATTTTAGACTTCGTTTCTTGTTTCAGTTTTTTTGTTTTCTTTTTTTTTTGGTTTTGTTTTTTAGACATTCCATTCATGAAAAATGCTTTTTGGAATAATAAATGTCTAATCATAAGAATGCAATATTTACTTGTTACATTGCTGCAGAGGATATATATATTTTAGACTTCGTTTATTGTTTCAGTTTTTTTGTATTGTTTTGTTTTATTTTTTTGGTCCCGAGTTAACAGTTTAAGGTATTTGACCTTTCTTATGAAACGTATTATGTTTATTGCATTTATTATTGCGAATTGCGCATGTTGATATAAGATTATCTACATTTAGGACATTTTGATGGAGTTATTGTCCTTTTTTATGCATTATTACACCGAACAATATTGTCAAAGAGATTTCTTCAATAAAATGTCTATTCACATTACCAAATTAAATATTCAAAAGTTACATAAATCTTATATAAGTGAAACTTAATTTAGATTGTATATTTATCAATAATATGATATAAGTAACAAAATAAAAAGCTTTGCATATTTTTCAAATACCATATATACAAGGAATGCAATTTCGAAATAAATAGGAATGATAAACAATTTTTAGAAAAAGAATTTATAAATGTAGTTGTATCACCCTCTTACTGCCCAGGTACACATTACATGTATGAATCGGAGTTTTAATTGTATATTTATTCAAAGACGTTTAAAAAGAACTACATGTATATATAGAATTATAAAGACTACAGCGCCATATAATCATCGCCTACTTACACGCGGATCAAACAGTACACAGTCGTCGATAATGTCCTTGTTCACCGCCTGCACGCCACAACAGTACACTTATAACCTTTTATTGGTAGTTCTGTATTTATAAATGCGTCCTCTGTAATGATATCTTGGTATGATCGTTTTCTCAATCCGCAATTACCAACCAGCCGATCTAACAGACGAAACATATAATAAATGATACCCTAGGTATCCTTTTTTGTCTGGAAGATGTTTTTGTGTGGTCTGGTGTGTGATGTAGGTAGAAGTATGGTAGTCGATTTGTGCCATTCTGTGTTGTTCAACTGTTGGAGGCACTACTATGACAACATGATAACACTAGAGCACAGCAAAACAACTTAATATGTTGTACAGTCGCTCGCGATAGGTCGACGACATGGCTGTGCGGCAAATTATCGCAAATGCCCGGTCACACATTCACGGATCGTCTTGCCGGATCCACTACGGATGGAAACTCATGGATGACCCCGGAAAAGACTATATCCACGGTTTGGCTACGAGTTTTGACAGAAAATGGGCTAGTTGACAACGGGGAGTGATACGGATTGCTACGGTTCGGTACGGCGTATGCACTGCGGATTAACAACGGTTCGCAACGATTTTAGTACGGGTTAGCACGAATAAGAACGGTCAGGCACGCATAAGTACGGACTCTCACGAAGCGCCACGATTTATCACGGACTACAACGGATAAGTACGTTCTAATGCGGATCAGTAAGGATCAACTACGGTTGTCGGATCTGTGGGGAAATTTTGAACATGCTCAAACATTGTCACGGATATACAAGTACTACCACGATTGACCCAGCATACAATGCGGACAGCAGATTGCCACGAATGATGCCGGGTCGAATCTGTGGCTAATCCAGCGTCCGATCCGTGAATTTATGACCGGGGCATAAGGTACGTCAGAACTACCTTGATCTTCGCACTGTCGACCTGTATTTGTCGTTCTGTCGAGGGTTAACGCTACGACAAATCTTTATAGTTTTGTTATACTGGTGTGCTGTCGTACTTTCCCGGCAGAACAATTTACGCATATATTTTTTGGTTTTGTCCTGTTGATATATCACTTCAAAAAAAAATACGTCGTTTCTCTTCATATCACAAAGGACAAATATTGAGCGATTTTACCAAATAGTCACTTGTATGGAACTGACCAAGTGTTAGAAGATGTTTCCCGACTTACGAAAACCTAGCTTGTTCTTTTAAAATGATAACCTTTTTTTACTGAGAGGTTTTCTGAATTCATCTGATGCACCAAATGGCAAAAGATAATAACCCCTTTTTGAAAAAAAAAAACCTCCGCCTTCTCTTCCTCTTGCTCCTCTTGCTCCCCCCTTCCTCTTGCTCCTCCTCCTCCTCCTCCTCCTCCTCCTCCTCCTCCATCTTCTTCTTCTTCTTCTT
>JAUMGZ010230561.1:0-11061 GCA_032359645.1 Pododesmus macrochisma
TTGGCAAAGCAGTAGCACACTTTCTCACGAGAAAAGACTTATTAATTACTTGTGTTTCTCAAGTTTCCAAAAAATAGGAAACTGGAAGAATATGACCGCTTTAATATAGTACTTATGATTAAGTTAACATTGTCGGAAATACAGCCTCACCATAAGAGTTTACTTGGAAGTACATTCAAGTTATACGGTGAAGCATTTATTTCACCAGTTTTAACGAAAATGACACTGTCTCTGGTCCATGTGTCAATACACTGGCCGTCGGACTTAACTTTTTCTTGCTTTTTTGGCCCAATTAGTTCTTTTTTGTGTTAGGTTTTCATTAATGAATTGTTGTTCACACCCATTAGCAATTTTCGATGTGTCCATGTCTTTAAGGTGTGTTTTGGTTCGCACCATCTTTGTAGTTAGTTAAGATAAGATTGGCAATACTGGGTCTTGGTAAATTAAGAGTAGGCGGAAACGCCGTTGCATGGGCTCATCATTCTTTTTGAACTATCTCTATTCCTTTCGTTTCCCGTTCCTGTCGCCGCTTCTCTTCCTGTCCTATATTTTGGTTTTTCTGCTTTGGTCTTTTGTCGCTATATCGGCGAAATATTCGGGACGTGACGTTAAACCCTAATATAATAATAATAATAATAATAATCCCGCTTGGATCACACTCGGTGGCTTCGTCCAAGGCCGAATTCTGTGATCTTTGCACCAGTTGCCTTAACGTTGCCTTATATGGTCTTATCTATATTTTCGTGCTCTTTTTAGGGATATCTTATGCCATAATACCATTCCGGCGGCCATAACATTCAACGTCTTTTACTTATTTTCAAGTTCCATTATCTTGTTGTGCCTGATTTTTATTTCATTCTGATTAGAGTAAATTTTCTGATTTAAATTAGCATTCATTCAATATTCATTTCCCCTTTTTGGAGATATGTGCATAAATATTTACAAATATAATAACAATAAATGACATAACTTATACCAGGTTTCACACACACACGCATTTATAAGCATACACAAAATTTACTTTACACGAAACACTCTTCTTATCCATTCATGCCCATATGTATTAACACACAAAGCTGCATTCATACACTTATGTACATGCATGCTTAACCCAATTCATATCTTACGTTCACATACACGCACGAACGCACGCACACACACATTGGTTTAACTTAGCACTAACTGCAATATAAATACAATCTATTACTTTAAGATTTTGAAGGGCAACAATAATGGATTCAACAAGGTCAGCTTGGGTATGGTCATTGGAAGTTATATTAAAGAAAAATCAAACTAGTGTCAGTACAGTCAGTATATTCAAGATCTGATTTTCAGCCACTTATGATTTATGTCTTTTAAACCCATGTTTCAATACTGCCACTATTTGTACCTTCTCTAGCTTTTCCTTTTAATCCCCATGTAAAGTTCGATAAGAGTAGGCGGAAACGCCTTTGCATGGGCTCAACATTCTTTCTTGGCTGTCTCTTTTCCTTTTCGTTTTTCCGTTCCTATCGCCGCTTCTCTTCCTGTCCTATCCTTTGGTTTTTCTCCTTTGGTCTTTTGTCGCAATATCGGTGAAATATTCTGGACGTGACGTTAAACCCTAATAAAACAAACAAACAAATTTCCTTTTAGATCGTTTACTCTTCTTCCTGGTCATGTTACTGTGATGGCTATAGTTCACGAATGCTCACCAAATTGAATCCATAGTAATCGTCCTACAAATCTTCATAGAATAACATTTTTGTTCTCAACTTTTACGTCCCCTTATTTTCCGCCGTACCTAACTTATTACTACATTCAGCACACATAATTGTGATAGGCCTACCTCATAGGTCTGACCTAGTCAGCTGTCATTGTTTGATAATTCTGTTTGTCGTTTGATAATATTAATTTATATATATATATATCATTGCTTCTTCTTTGCTGACGAGGACTGGATGTGTCCAGAGGAATACGTACATCGTTTCTATTTTGACTGCGAATACCTAAAATCTTGACAAGACCTTTTTTTATAGTATTTTTGGGGTGTGGGTTTCGTTTATCATTAAAGCGGATTTTTGACACCTCCTAACTTTTTGGCTTCGTTGCTTTTTTTTATCGAGGTCTTGTCTATTTTAAACCCATACATACATTATCTCTTGAGCGCCCATTTTAAAACGCTTGATTTGCAGTTAGAATCTGGGACGATGTTCTCTCGCACAAAGTATAATTTTTTCCACTTATGAATATTGTATCTATTTGATGGCTGTTTTGTGACCCGACTTGAATTTATGTAAGCAAACAGGCTGTAACAATCACAGATTTTAATATACACTATCGTGTCTAAAATTCCATTTCCGTAATGTTACACTAGTAATTATATATTACTTCACATAAACATTATAACATCGTTGACCATGGCTTGAAGTAACCAGATTCGCTGTTACCTGATACAATGCATTATTATTGTTTTCAGATATAGAAAAGTATGACACTTTCTGGGGCAGTACTTGCGTCAATTGCACTAGACAAGGACACATTTAGCATAAGTTTAGTCAATAATTAGATTTGACACGAACAACGCGAACAAGGATAAATATATCGCATTCGAGTGTGTTAGACAATGAATATAAGTAGGGAAGATATTATCTAAATCTAAAGGTCTTCGATGAAAGCATTTATCAACCTAGTCAAAACAGTATATTTACCATCGCATGGCAATGACACTATATATCCCAACCGAATTCAGTTGACATGCATATAGCCTATGAATGCCATCACTCAATGCTTATAATTGCTTATCGTTTAGTTTCTCATTGCTTATCGTTTAGTTTCTCATTGCTTATCGTTTAGTTTCTCCTATGTTTTACCGTTTAGTCATAGCAAATGGTAAATATAAGTATTGAACTGCTTTTAGTTGGCATTCATGAAGTCCGCTAATGCTAAAGTCGCGCGTGGAGTAATTGGATTTTATTTGCAACTGAGCACCATCGTCGGTCTGTATGTTCATAAAATTCGTTAATAGTTATTGTTTAAATATTTAAAAATATTTGCATGACAGAAATCTGACAAATCTCGATTGTACATACATGTAGTAAGAACAATAAAGTTTTACAAGAACATATTTATATTTTATATTTGAAACGCATTCGATGTACCTACGGACAGAAAATAACGTTCATGTGTCAATTAATCCAATTGCTACACGCGGAGCAACTGTGGCGGCATATTGTTAAGACATTGTCCTAGTAAATTCCAACAGTTTGTGCCTTCTAGTCCAACCGGTAAATGTTTAGTTTATGTAATAAAAGTCAGAATGATTTAAGAGAATGAAATAAGAGTTTATCAAAATTCATACAAATAGATAAAATTATAAGAACTATATTGTGATTTAGTAAAGTCCGTAAGTGTTGAGAACTAGTTTGTTTCGCGTTAATTTCATGATATGCTTTTCAGTTCACTTTTTTTTGCACGAGTACCAACTATATTCTTCACCTCGTGAACTTTAAACTAAATCACAATTCAACCCTTAAATAGATATGCTTTTAACCGGTTTAAACATTAATGTCCAAGAGAAGAATAGTTTTATCCTGGGTGTTGCTTTTGCATTAAGTTCTAGGTAACTGGTAGTTAAGGATGGCTACTACTGGGAATGAAAGTCTGACAGATTGACTGATTTTCATTATATAAATCAAATGACATAAATGCTTTTCATTTTTGCAAACATAAGGATAGGTCAATGATCTCGTTTTTGAGATATGATCGTTTTAAATGTTGGTGGGAAAAGAGCACCTAGATTTTTCTTAAGTATTACATGGAGAAAAATAGATTTTAAGGGGCCAAAAATAATAGGGAAAGAGTCTTACAAATTTTTAAATATTTTGGTAGATGGGTATATAAGGTGTTTATTTTTAGAATATTATCAGAAATATAAGGGTCTATTGGCAAACAATTTCTAATGTATCATTATGGAAAATGCCATAGGAGTTACAAAAAAAAACAGGTAAATAAAGCAATGCGAGAAGCGCGCATCCTAAAGTTTAACTACATCACACTTTCCAAAGTGAACTTCATTTTGGGGAGCTAGCACTTTTTAATGACATCATCGATGACGTAATAATTAAAGATGTCATTACGATTTCCTTACATTTTGCTAACAGCTATAGCTTTAAGACGCAAGCTTTCACCTGATACTAAATTCATGTTTGAATAATAGTTTTGCACAAATTATTAAGCATTCAAAATGGTAAAATATTTTGAAACACCTTGTACATTGACTAGTGATTCTGAAATGATTTGTCTGACGTGCCAATAATACGATTGAGTGTGCTTCAATTCAAAGTACATCGTTTGACATGGCTCGTTCTTCATGAGTAAATCTTGATCAGCTGGACGCTTAGAACATCTGTACTTTGTGGGAGGGTGAGATAGCTTTGTAGAGACTGAGTAGCGGAATTGTCTATAGAGTTAATGGCATATTTTCAATTAATAGAAAAAATATACTAAAAAACATGTCAGGATGTGAGAGACTTGCGAAATGTTCAAGGTCTTAAGGAAAAGTTGGACAATCAAGAGCAAGCTCAGAAACGGGGAGGGGGTGAATATAAAGCTGACAAAAGCTAGTATCAATGAATATGTATTGTTTCATTAGAACTTAAAGAGGAACATTTTGGGTTTACCTTAACAAAATATGTAGTAGGCCTTGATATTAGTTTGATTGTCATGAGGATATTTGAAATGTTGTCAAATGTTTGTTAATTTTTGGACCCCCTGTACATAGAGCATTAAACTATAAACACATCTGAATCCGCAAATGCCCCGAGATTCTTTCTGTCAAATTTTGTTGAAATCGGTCATATTTATTATGGTAAGTCCAAAAGATAAAAGTTAACATCATTAAGTGCAATATGCCGATAGTGTTGGACTTTGACCCTATATTTGGCCGAAGCAGTTGCCAGTGACTTACCGTAGGTCAGTGGTCTACTCCGGGTATTCCGGTTTCCTCCACCAGTAAAACTGGCACGTCCGTAAATGACCTTAGCTGTTGATTGGACAATAAGCCCTTAATACAAACAAACAAACAAATCAGATCGAGATAGCGCATTAGACATTTTTTTTACCGAAGGCTTGAAGGTGCCGTGTTCGATCCCCGACTTCTGCAGTACTCTTTTTTTGATAAAAAATGTATATAAATTTTGACTGTAATATGCAAATTTGATTACAATTTTTCGTTCTTACTGCTGTTTTCTGAAAATCTGTGCAGTGTATTTCCGTAGTTATGTGTTGACACGCATTTTGAGCACAAAAGATAAGCTTAGCCATTGAGAACCAACTAATAACTATAAGTAAAAAAAACCGTACTGACTTTGAGGTTGATGTTTCCTATATATATATATATATATATATCATTGTATCCACTTTTCAACTTCTCAACAATATTTGAGCATTCAAAGGGAAGTGTTAAAGGTGAACGTAAATTCATGTTTGCTAACAAAATAAGGCTGGGGATCCAGGCGGCGCCACATGCACAATCGAAAAGGGGAAATTGGCGCAATTTAATATCTTTAACTTAATCAACTTTTGAAGTGACATTTATGTTTGCATAAGTGCTAAAATTGATCATAGAAAACATTGTTTTTCGAAGTAAAAAAATTTAATTGATGTAGTAACATTTTCTTTATTTAATAAACTTAAGTTTTCCCGGCGAATATAATGTTGTTTTGCGACAATTTTTTCTTGTCTACATTATTACTTGTTACCTCTGAAGATATGTGAAATATTACAAGCATCGCTCGTATTTGATCCCTTATTGTGGAACTTAAAATAAGGTTCCTTAATTTAAACGGAAGACAAACGTTTTACACAACTCATTTGTAGCCACACCTTGTATCTTGTATTTCATTTTAGATTAAATAC
The DNA here is from genome assembly GCA_032359645.1 of Pododesmus macrochisma. Lineage (NCBI taxonomy): Eukaryota > Metazoa > Mollusca > Bivalvia > Pectinida > Anomiidae > Pododesmus > Pododesmus macrochisma. The sequence goes on from JAUMGZ010230561.1 coordinate 5,899, forward strand.
AGTCTTAGATTCAGCTGAAAAAAGCGAAAAACTTGTAATGGTTAACCATGTTTTTTCCAAACGGTCAAGATGAATAAAATGGCTACGAGTGATGAATGAGCACGGACAGTCATAATTGTTTAACAACATACTCCGCATACATCCTTATATGGCTGCAACATACTATTCACGGCTACTTTCCCAGCCTAACGCCATTTCGCGCCGTCGATATCGCAATAGTAATATATATTCATTATCAAATGTAATTGAGAATGAGTCGAATACACTTTGATTTTTATTTGTTTACGTCAGGGCTGATTGACAAGTTAGCCGCGCGCGAGAGTAGCGCGCGCTGTGCAGACGACGGCAACAACCAATGATCTAGGTAGCCTGCTCTACATATACCACCTTGATCATTTCGTTGCTTCCATTATCTCAGGATTTTCAGAAGCAGGCGTTTCAAAGATAACAGGTTAGTGATTGTTTTCTCTCCAACGGAATTTAAACAATTGGCGACAAAGTATATGCTCTGTAGGACAAATCAAAAGCGGTTAGTGTTTCAAGTTTAACAAACTATAAGATTATTTCTAGAATTCAATTTTTAATTGTTTGCAAAACTTTCAAAGAAAGACGTTTAAAACAAGGATGTTACTTTCTAGCTTTTAGAAGGTAAGTGTATATTGTATGAAAACAAGCGCATATATACGAATATTGCAGTCATAGTGCTCCAATTGAAATGAATAGTTATATTCAAATTTTCAATTCAAGAAAATATTTGTGTGAAAAATGTGGTAATACGAACGACACTGATTTCAACGGAGTTGTGATCCAAAGAAGAAAGAATGTAACATTAGTTTAAACTTTTCACTACAAGAAACATTTTTTCAAACACAAATTTATATATTTATTATAACAATTGCATGAAAAATTTATTTAAGGGGCCGACATGTATCTACAGTCATCTTGGTCGTCAGTCCTTTCGATTCGGATATCATATTTCCTAAAATTAAAAATTACAACAAAGTTAGAAACAAATATGTTGGAACTAGGATGCTTTTGTTGTTGCTGCTGTTGTTGTTGTTGTTGTTTTTTTTTTTTTTTTTAAATTACTTTGATATAATAAAAGAAAAAAATTGTCCATTTAAAATGTGATTTAGGAATAGGGGCATTATTTCGAAGCAAACATGCACTCATATATTGTTTCCCCTTTTTGTAACCATCAGCAAAACTGGATGTTTTGAAATTATTATGTCACTTGTGCTACAATTTGCATTAAAGGGTCCAGATCTAACTTAAAATTCATTCTCAACCCAATCAAATGTTAGCAATTAAGGAAATAAAAACTGTTGAACAGGCAGGTCAAACACGTTTCGCTGAACAGTAAACTACGGTTTTTAACTGACAATGCTTTCTTTTGGTTTCCATTGCGGCTTCACTAATGCGATTATGTTTTTGAAGGTTCATTATGTACAATTGAATTGCCGACAAAATATGAAATCTTTTCCAAAAAAACAATAAATTAATTTCACATAGTTTGATAAAAAAAACAATCTTAAGAGAGCCATTGTTGAAGAGAGCATCGTAATTCAATAATATGATTTGTTGTTTTGACAGTTCATAAACGTTTATTAAATGTCTTTAAGCGTTTTCGGAAGTTCCAAAGTATGATTTCTTGTGCTATTTGTTATGATGAATACGTTTCACTTAACAAAATGAAGCGAGAGCGTAATTAATAGCATCTCAATAGTACCATAACTATTTTGTTTTTAAATGACGGATGATCTCAACTCTCTATAGCTCGTCTCGAATGGTTTGTGATCAAGAGACTTGAATTTAACGTGAATAAAAAAACATTTATCGATTGGAAAGCAAAGCTGTTAACTTAAAGAAGTCATTTAGATTAGCCATTAATGTTCGTAAAAGGAAAGGGTAATGTTCAATGTTTAACGTTTAACTTGAAAAGAATCATTCACCAATTTGGAAAGCAAAGTAGTAAACTTAAGGGGCAAATCAATAAGATTATAATTAAAGACGAAAATGTGGAAAATGGCTTTTAAATGTTATTGCTTTAAGCGTATTATCAGAATTATCAGACACTAACACAGAGAAACTTACTCTGCTTCGCTTGACTTTTTGTTTGTTAAATGTCCCTTTGTTTTAACCTTGGAGTCCTCGAAGGTTCGCAAACAAGTGGTATGTCACTTTCTTGTCTTGCTACATAGAGGTTCTCACAAAATAAAACGCCTTTAAAAATTTAGCATTTTTTGGTAACACACCATGGAACCATGGTAGTATAGTGTTATTGCTCGTAGCGAGCAAGTCACATGCGTGAAGCGTCTCCTTGATTACCCCCCGACAAGAGATATAGCACTGTAACTGCACACGTGCTTTGTATTTCAACTACACCTTTTTTATAAAGTATTTGAAAAAATAGAAAAAGAATTATCTAAAAGGTAATGTTTTGTAAATGAATTGTCGCCAAACTTTAAACTGGAATCCTGAAGAGAGTGAAACAGTTCTGGTGAAACGGAAATAAAGAAAATAACGTCGTCAGAGGTCATGATCCTCGTATGACGTTACGGTCCAATCAAATGACGTATAAGCAGTGATATAACAACTTAACCGGTTTGATAACACACTGCACAACGGTGCGGTAATACGCAAATAATGTGAGAAAAGTAACTCTGTCCCTGCGATAACAGTATATTCACTCCATTCTATGATTTTTGACCTCTACGTTTTTGGCTTTTCTGTTAGTCTTTCACTTTATAAGATTATAACGCAACCCTCTTTGCTGATGAAGTTAAAATTTCCCCCAAAATATTTTGTAAAGGAGAATGTTTAGGAAAATTCCCATTTTGGCTACACATCCTTTGCTATTCTGAGGTTGACATTTTAACCGTGATTTGTGTTAGCTGCCTATCCCTATACACCTTGTTAGCTTTCCATGTATGGCATCATATCAGAATTCTGAGCTCAAGATTATTTTATGCCGCTGATGTTTTTATTATGCTCGAAAGTTACTCGCTTTGTTGAACTGTTAGCTCAGTTGGAGACTGAACTCAAGTATATGACACGAAACAAGAAACGTGTCATATATTCGATCAGGATAAAAGCTCATACTCAAAAGTAGAAATCATTTTTCAGCGCAAGGTCAAATACATTTTATGAAGTAAAATCAGTCACGATATTGATAAACTTGACTTATATATAAAGATATATATGAGGCTCTGACTGCAGTTGTCTTTCCTTAGTAGTGACATGCACGCGATTTAACAGCACATAACATCCGGGATCTTGCTGCGCGTTCAATTATTAAGTAATTAACCAGGAATATCACCCGTGTGCACGACTTTGGTAAATGTGTTGTCCATATAAGAAGGTTGCGTAAAACTTATCTTGCCAAGAGAAAAACATATATTCGTGTTGATAATTGTCACTTGCGTAGGCAGTGTAAGAGATTGAAACTTTTGTTATAAATAGGTCAAAATATAGGCAGAAAGAAAAAGAGGGAAAAGCAACACGGCAGAAACAAATGCCATCGCGCAGTTTAAAAATAAATTGAGAGAGAGAGAGGGAGACCTGATCAATACACATTTGAATAAGAGAATTGATAAACATAAAGTTGAGAGAGAGGACAAACAACTCGGGATACTCTTTTAGAGAATGAAAGAGGTATATAGAGGAGAATTGGGAGAGATTGAGAGAGTAATAGATAAAGTTTATATCTTGAAGTACATTAACACTTCAAATGGACAACATTCATACGCGGGCGAAGTGATAAAACGCTACATTACATTGTCTTATGGTGGCTGTTTTATGTCGAGGCGACCTGAACCCGAGAATAAGTAATTCTTAAATCTAGACTTTCGAGGCGACAGCCCGAGAATAAGTAATTCCAAATCTCGACTTGTCGATTGGAGACAAAGCAGAAAACAAAGAACGATAACGGCAAAATCTATAACTTACAGCTCAATACAAAGCTCGAAGTGAAAGTATTTGTTCGCGAAAACCGTGCGTTTCCCGTTTTTGAAAGACAAATGGTTAAGGTTGTGATGGTAAAGTCAATATTTTTAACTCGATTTTTTTCTTAAGCTTATTAGGGAAAAACTTATTTCACCTTCAATTTCTGTATTCCGAAAACGTAAATCGTTACTCTGCACTCAGTTGACAGATGTGTGTTTGCTAAAACGGGATTTAACGTAACTGTTACAATCTTTCGTTGATATCGCGACGAAACATAGGGGATAGAACGATGAGTAATTGAGATGGGGTCTGTAAAATGTATCCAATTGTCTTCATACAAAATCTTACACCTATCCCCATTAGAACGTCTACCCACTCGTCGCCGTCATCGGTGCACAGTGCCACAAAAACAACATTACGGCTTCTTTTTTGCCTACGAGCTAAAATGTTAAATTGACATACTTTGCCCGAAATAGACTGATTGCTTTGCGTTTGCAATCCATAAACTTAATTCAGAATGAACTAGTAATATTGAATTGTGCAACGTACCTAAGGCTGTAAATAAATACAATCTTATAAAGTGCATTGGTTTTAGTCGGGGTTATGCCGATGCATAAATATTGCGCTATCATTCATTTACTTCCATTTTCCCTGATCTGGTGATACAAGAAGCAGACGACATTATGTGTAACTGAGTGGCCAGTGGTTGACAAAAGGATAAACACATTTGTAGCTTTAAAAAAAGTAAAGAAGAGAAAAATGACCTGTATTAGACGGACTGACAACCAAGGAAAACGAGCATTAGTAGACACAAACGAGCATTGCAAACAAGTCTGTGGTCAGTAATATTTGTACCACTCCGGAGGACATGGGACGTTCAATCCGGCAATGAAAGTGAATCAATTAAACGACGTTGTTGAACAATTCATCGTTTAATTTTCAAGTCAAATTCACCGTTCAAAGACCGTTACTTGTATGTGGGCAAACGATAGAATAATCGTTTTCGAAACTTTATCTACGATGCCTGAATCAAGCAATTACTCAGCGATTTTGCGTACAGTTAGGTGTTCATTTGAAGAAATACTTTATAGCGATAGACAATTTTAAGACTTAATATGACACTTTATTAGGAACATTAAATGTTTGGTATGTGATTCTAGGCATCACTCAATTAAGTCGAAAGCATCTGTTTTCCAACATTCTGGATCCGTTACAAGA
>JAUMGZ010230572.1:0-11060 GCA_032359645.1 Pododesmus macrochisma
GTGCGTTTCAGTTGTTACTACTTCTTGAGTTAATTTATTAATCATTATGTTCATATTGTGTAACAAATCTTCATTATGGAGGAAATAAAGATTATATATATACAAGCAATAGAGATATCTTTAATTAAAATAGAGAATGTACATTTGAAATAATGATATCTCGAATTCACAAAAAATAGATACATCTGTATTTTGAATACAGATGTATCTATTTTAAATACAGATATCTTTAATTGAAATATAGATATCTGTTTTTTTATGTAGAAATGGAGAATTATTAACTGAGATAGAGATATCTTGAATTCGAATAAACGAATATCTGTAATTGAAATAGAGCTATCTTTAATTGTACAAGAAATAGAGATACCTGTAAAAACCCAAACGGCTTGCCATACATTTTTATGGTACAATATTGTATACTTTACAGTGCAATATTGTGGTAGTCATATAATTTGTTTGTTTGTTTTATTGGGATTTAACGTTCCTTCAACTCATTATTGAAGCACTGTCTGCTTGTAAAAGTGCGCACTGATGGCGACTCGATAGTGCTGTCTCAATGAAATATTACGCGACAGATGTGTTGACATGATACTTCATTCAATGACATTATCCTGACACTGAGCCAACCTGTTTCACCTACCCCAGAAATGCTGCGCGTATAGCAGAGAGGGAGAGGGAGAGAGAGAGAGAGAGAGAGAGAGATATGCCTTATTTTAACGTCTTATGTTTAGACGCGTCACGAATTCGAAACCCTGTCTGGGATTCGTAGCTCGACCTAACAGCACGAAGCGAACGATCTACCTCTAGCCATCGTGTCGGCGTGTTCGTTATATGAAGACTACTTCACGTGCGTACTTTGTTTTATCATATACTGTAAACATATGTTATATTGTTGTATTATTTGGTATTTGTGAAAATAAAAATTTAAAAAGATTCAAATTTGAAGAAAAAAAACTATTGTAGGGGAGTATTTTACGGTTGATGAAATTGACCTTTGTGATTGAAACTCGAGAAAAAAAACCCACTGTGACCCCATGAGAAGTCGCCGCAACCAATTTTAAATGAAAACAAAAATTTTCTCAAACTGAGCTATTATATTAAAATTATCGATCAAAAACGTAACAAAACTGGCGATAATTGGTACCGTTCAAGGAGTCCGGACTGGTTTGCTTGAATTCTTAACCATGTTACACAACTGAAGCATATGTGCTTTAATTGTGTCCCCATAGCCGATAACGGTCAGGCAAAAAAGCATACATGTATATACTTCAATTCTGTACCATGGTACGCTTTTATGGTACCTTGACTATACTGTATAAAACATATCTCGTATTGTTTTAATTTAAGTGCCATGGTACACTTTTGTACCTTGGTACCCCTTTGAGGTTCACAATCGAAGTCTTCATGCTTCGAATGTGTACTATGGTACACGTTTGTGGTACATACACTATTATATTAAGCCTCTTCCAGTTTGGTTTACTTTAATGTTGTACCATGATGAACTATGGTACACTATTAAAGTTAACGTTAATACTAGTGGTGTAAGTAATATATCAAACTATCGATGTTTTGCTGTAGTGTACTCTCCAACAGTACCATTGCAATAGCAAAGAGGCATTCCAATAATAATTCATAATAATGTACAAGACCATCGGGATAGTTTCAATAGTTCAAATTTTAGGTGAAAACCTGAAATATTTTGTAGGTTTCAATTTATTTTAATAAAAAACACTTTCATGAATATTTTCCAAGGCTCGCTCTTGGATATGTATTTAATGGATGACTTAGAAAATACAAAACTAATACTTAAATATACTAAAACTGACCAGAATGTAATGTTAAATGTTTAAAATTAGATTACTTTAGACATATTTGGAGCATTCAGATAAAGTTTTAAGATACCAATAACTATCGCAAAACTATTGTAAAAGGGACTCGCAATAGTAATAGTATTGCATTAACTTCACTTCCACTAGCAATAGTATTGACATATAACTACTCCCCAAATAGTAATAGTATTTCAATAACTAATCTCCCAATAGCAATAGTATTGCAATAAATACTCCCAAAATAGTAATAGTATTGCAATAACTACTCCCCAAATAGTAATAGTATTGCAATAACTACTCCCAAAATAGTAATAGTATTGCAATAACTACTCCCCAAAAAGTAATAGTATTGCAATAACTATTCCCTTAATAGCAATAGTATTACAATAACTACTCCCCCAATAGTCATAGTATTGTAATAACTACTACTCCAATAGCTATAGTATTGCAATAACTACTCTCCCAATAGTAAGAGTATTGCAATAACTGCTCCCCTAAAGTAATAGTATTGCAATAAATACTCCCCTAATAGTAATAGTATTGCAATAACTACTCCCCTAATAGTAATAGTATTGCAATAACTACTCCTATAATAGCAATAGTATTGCAATGACTACTCCCCAAAAAGCAATTGTATTGCAATAACTCCTCTCCTTATAGCTATAGTATTGCAATAACTGCTCCCCTAATAGTAATAGTATTGCAATAACTACTCCTGTAATAGCAATAGTATTGCAATGACTACTCCCCAAAAAGCAATTGTATTGCAATAACTCCTCTCCTAATAGCTATAGTATTGCAATAACTACTCCCCTAATAGTAATAGTATTGCAATAACTACTCACCCAATAGTCATAGTATTGCAATAACCACTCCCCTAATAGTAATAGTATTGCAATAACTACTCCCCAAAATGCAATTGTATTGCAATAACTCCTCTCCTTATAGCTATAGTATTGCAATAACTACTCTCCCAATAGCAGTAGTATTGCAATAACTACTCTCCCAACAGCAATAGTATTGCAATAACTACTCCCCCAATAGTCATAGTATTGCAATTACTACTACTCCAATAGCTATAGTATTGCAATAACTACTCTCCCAGAAGCAATATTATTGCAATATAATTACTCTCCCAATATCAATAGTATTGCAATATAACTACTCTCCCAATAGCAATAGTATTGCAATAACTACTCCTCCAATAGCAATACTACATGTATTGCAATTGTAAGTTTTGCCTCCATATAGTCACCTCTAACTACTATGATCAGGGTCATAGCATGGGAAAAACCGATGGGGACAAAACACATTTTTGCCGCACATATATTTTTGCTGGCAATTTTGTCATTTAAAATAAGAAAAATGCAGAATTTCGAGGGGAGCACATTTATGTTTGCAGCCCCCCTAGAAATCAACATTCTTTTCATCACGGAATTTGTGTGTAACATACAGAAAACAAGTATCCAGTATAATATGTTCTATTAATGCTAATACAGAGGTCATTTCAAAGGTTAGATTCCAAGGAGTTGGCAATGTTATTGAATGAACATTCTAAGAGCAGTACTATGCATACAGTACACGCCCTTTATAACCCAACAAAGGCTTTAAACTGATCAATTTTTGTAATACAATTGAAAACACTATGCTGTCTATCTTTTACAACGGTTTTGAACTGATCAAACTGTTAATATAATTTAAGAATAACATGACGTCAAACATCTATCTTGTACCAAGACGTATAACTAATCAAAAAGACATCACAACTTAAGAAGAACACATTGTAAAATCGTTTCGGTCTGTTGCCAGGGCTTTGGATTGACAAGATGTTAACAAATCTGACAGCACCATATCGTGAAATTTAGTTAGTCTGTTTTCCATTGATTAAACACACACCACCAATGACTACGTTATAACATCCGCCATTTTAGCCCGATCATTGAAAGTCTGTCTCGTTCGACATTGTACAACTGAGATAGACATCCTGTATGGTATAATCTGACAATACTGATACCATTCACACAGATAATAAACAACAGCTAAGAGTTTACATGTATTTATTGGTTGTCTTTAATTAACAGATTTTAATGTTAAAATACATACGATAAATAATACCACATCTACACTCATTCGTTGGTCCTGTTCACAAAATAAGAGTCATAACAAACAAGGTAAAATATTTAATAGTTGTTCCACTTCGTGTTCACACGACAAACTTTTTATTCTGGAATAACTCTTGTGAAAAAATAAAAACTTCCCGTGTGAACTAAATTAAAAATTTATTCCAGAATAAGTTGTTCCCAGGAATAGAACTCTCATTCATATTATTACAACATCGTAAACTCTTACTCCAATACACGTAACCCTCATTTCAGATAACATTGATATTTGTCTCCTTAAATTTTTACGTGTTTTTTTTTTAAAAAAAAAACAAACTTAAAGCTCTTACATAAGTTTTTGCTACCACCTTATTCACACGACATATATATTTGATAGAAATATTCAACCTACGTGTAACAATATTGTATGTACACGCACATATAAAATATCAAACAATTTGTCTGGAAATACTTTAAAATTTTCAATACGTGAATTTAAAAAAGTTACATCTGAAAATAAATGATACAGAAATAGTAAACAATATGATGATTCAAATTAATTATTTACACATAACCTGACGATCTCACACTATGTAGGAATAACACACACGAAATGCACACACAATGTGCTGCACACACACTGTAGCACGAACACGTACGTCTCATTCTCGCCTCTCAGTGACTTCTCAGTGACCTCTCATCTAGCCAAATAATGTGTGTTTCAGGTAACATGCCCAAAAATGAGGGAAGGAATGTACAAGTATAAAAAAAAGAGGATTGAATAGTTTAGATATTTTAACAAGAGATTAACAATACCTACAATACAGATAAAATGCAGCTTAACTATCCAATGATGGACAACTTGGCTTCACATAATGTTTTTAAAAAAAAATCTTAAACCGAAACCGATATCTGGATTTCGAATGAGAAGTTGTGAGTCGACTGGAAAAAATAGGGCAGGTAGGGTTACCTGAAACAGACATATTTTATTTGGCCTAAGGGTAATGCATCTTACACAAGGCATGGCCTTCTCTAACTCACTGATACTCAGATATGTGCCCACTTGATTTGTTATTCTAGATTTTAAGAAATGGTAAGTTTGCCATCAACCAGTACTTGGTACACCTACAGCGGTAACGACGTTGTTGGTAGTGGATGATGTGTCAGCAGTCAGGCTAGTGGCGACATTTGTACTAACGCCATTAGTGCTGGTAGCACCAGCGACAACATTAGTAGATGTTACAGAAGTCAATACATTAGAGTTGTCGGGGGCTGGACATACTTGCTGCGTACAAGTAGCCTGCAAAAAGAAAGACGAATAAAAATAATAAAATATTACTAAACTACGTAACATTGAAAAACTAAATCTTACGTTAAAAATATTGAATAATGAAGAGGGCATAGAAATGAATTTATCAGGACAGAATCTGTCTGGTGTGTGAAGTATTTTACATACAAGGCGAAGTGGGAAAGTTGGAATGCATACAAGGCGAAGTGGGAAAGTTGGAATGCATACAAGGTGAAGTGGGAAAGTTGGAATGCATACAAGGCGAAGTGGGAAAGTTGGAATGCAAACAAGGCGCAGTGGGAACGTAGGAATACATACAAGCTGAAGTGGGAACGTTGGAATGCAAACAAGGCGCAATGGGAACGTTGGAATACATGCAAGCTAAAGTGGGAATTGGAATGCACACAAGACGAAATTGGAACGTTGGAATGCATACAAGGCGGCGAAATGGGAACGTTGGAATGCATACAAGGCGGCGAAGTGGGAACGTTGGAATGCATACAAGTCGAAATGGGAACGTTGGAATGCATACAAGGCGAAGTGGGAACGTTGGAATGCATACACGGCGACGTTGGAACGTTGGAATGCAAACAAGGCGAAATGGGAACGTTGGAATGCATACAAGGCGGCGAAGTGTGAACGTTGGAATACATACAAGGCGAAATGGGAACGGTGAAATGCATATACGAAGAAATGGGAACGTTGGAGTGCAAACAAGGCGTAATGGGAACGGTGGAATGCATATACGACGTAATGGGAATGTTAGAATGCATAAACGACGAAATGGTAACGTTTGAATTCATACAAGGCGAAATGGGAACGTTGGAATGCATACAACTGAAGTGGGAACGTTGGGATGCAAACAAGGCGCAATGGGAACGTAAAAATACATACAAGCTGAAGTGGGAACGTTGGAATGCACATAAGGCGAAATGGGAACGTTGGAATGCAAACAAGGCTAAGTGGGAACGTTGGAATGCACACAAGCTGAAGTGGGAACGTAATGATACATACAAGGGGAAGTGGGAACGTTGGAATGCAAACAAGGCGCAATGGGAACGTTGGAATACATACAAGCTAAAGTGGGAACGTTGGAATGCACACAAGACGAAATGGGAACGTTGGAATGCACACAAGACGAAATGGGAACGTTGGAATGCAAACAAGGTAAAGTGGGAACGTTGGGATATATTCACGTCGATGTGGGAACGTTGGAATGCATACAAGACGAGGTGGGAACGTTCGAATGCATACAAGGCGAAATCGGAACGTTGAAATACATACAAGCTGAAGTTGGAACGTTGGAATGCACACAAGCTGAAGTGGGAACTTTTGGATACATACTAGCTAAAGTGGGAACGTTGGGATACATACAAACTGAAGTGTGGTCGTTGGATGCATACATGTATATAAACTTACAAAATGAATGGAACCACCAAACAAAATGATATCTTCAAGAGACAAAATCCAATTCTCTGTGAGACAGGACCTCGTACAAGATTCCAAGTCTATAACTACGAATTAACCGTCATCAACAGACGCCCAATATACAGAGAACTATATAACTAGTTTAACAACACCAGTCAACAAAGCTTTAATTGTCTCGGTAAATTATCTTGAATCTTTTTGTAGCTTGTTTTATGGCTAACATTTCGATGTGTACAGATGGTTCGTTTGGTGACTCTCCGAGTAAGCTTCCTTTCTCTTCTTAAATGTACAAGTCAAAGAAGCAATACTTACCCTGCCTGGTATAGCGCCGGCGGCTGTGCTGTCACACGTACAGGTGTTACATTCTACCTGATGATTTGCTGTACGATCTGGTATAAATGCGTTCCCTACTCTGCAGCCTGTAACATTTACAATTAATTTATCAATTAAACATATAAAAAAGAATTCAAATCTATTTACAAACTCTTCACTAATTTCAAAATTTGTAGATGTGCTGTGTAGTATTTTTTCTCGAAATGGACAATTATTTTACGTGAAATATTCATATAGATTACATCAAGTTAATAAGAGCTCAAGGATGCCCTCTTCAAGGTACAGTGCAATCTTCATCAGACAGTATGCTGAAAAGACTGTCAAATCTGCTTACTTATATGGTTACGAACCATGTTGATGTATCAATCTATCTCTATACTGCATATATATATATATGGTTTATGAGAATAAAGAATGGTATTAATTGTATTGTATTGTAATGTATAATCAATGTATTATATGTATATGTGTGGTTTATGAGAATAAAGACTTGTATTGTATTGTATTGTATTGTATTGTATTGTATTGTATTGTATTGCATTGCATTGTATAATCCCCTGGGGGTCAATCAAATAGTTTAAACAAGTAATGATGTTTAATTTGTGTGATGACATCAATCATAAGTCTTGAACACGGGGGTTCTAAATGGTTGTATCCTACTTATCGTACACAGGGATTCTCAATGATAAATGGTTGTATCCTACTTATCGTACACAGGGATTCTCAATGATAAATGGCTGTTTTCTACTTTTATCATGTGCAGGCTAAACTTCACACAAAGTACACATTTAGTTCACCACGCTTATAACGTATAACTTATACCATTAAAAGCATAAGAAAAAAGAGTTTTACCTGCCTGGCATCTACAGTCAATAAAGTCAATGTAACTTGGACACGTGTATTGACCAGCATAAACACACTGTTGACCGCTTGGACACGAGCTGAATTATAAAAGACATGTTTAAAGTATTAATAAAAGTTGCGTATGATCGAGAATAAAGGTTATGTTGAAATTACAATTATCATTTGTAGTGTAAAAAGAAATTCTTAAAATTAAGCTAAAACATAGTCATTGTAAGAGAATTTAATCGCATGTGTTTGCCACAAACCTTCAAACCGAGCTTTGTTACGCTATTGTACCGTTGACGGTAGTGAAATATGCGTACACATTTAAAACCTTTCAAGTTACGAACCGCGCTGCTTTAAGGATACTTAAGACGTTAATTATTTCAAAACTTTAACTTACCTTTTCTCAAAAAGTATTCATAATAGACCCAACAAAATACATATAATCATTAAAAAGCATTCTTTGTTTTCTTGCTAAATGTGTAAGTTTTTAAAGTCTCAGACATCACATTAAAAGAATAGAGCTAATTAAAGACGTATTTGACCAGGTCCAGAAGGTCCCAATTTTCTATTACGCGGTTAACCCTACATGGGGCTCAATTTGGCATTCTGCTCTACTAATGTTAATCTAGAAAAGGGTGTGTCAGTTTTTTTGTTTTCGCCTTCGTTTACAAACTATAACTAATAACTTAGAAATTCTAATTTTTCTCGCATCATTAACCACTTTTGAAGTTTAAAAGGTCACTGCTTTTTCACTAAACTATATATCAAAAATTTGAGACACTTTTTCTAGATCTGTCTCTTCTGAATAACCTTGCCAGTTTTCAAAAAGATCTGACCATGAATAAAGGAGAAGCTGGGGATGAAAACAGACACCTAATTGACATTTTGGAAGTGGAGAAAATCGCAAATTTGTGTAAATGTTGACAAATTTCTTTGAAAATCATGCCATAATATCCGAATTAGACACACCACATTTAATCCTTCTACTTAAACAGGGACTTCAATAAGTCTTGCAATATATCCAACTTGTGTACTATTTTAGAGTGGGGATTTTGATTTTGTAATGATAATTATTGAACCACCTCTATATATCTGTAAAAGAATTCCCGTCATCATGTCATGTATTGTGAGCTATAGACGTGACCATAACATTAAGGATCTCACGATAAATCTTTAACCAGGATAGCAGTACCACATCGATGGCCATTTGGAATACACTTGACCCTCATGACCATTGAACACAAGCATTAATGAGATAAAACTGCCCCTGCCTGTATGCTAGCTCCCAGTTTTATCACTCAAGGTAGCATGGATAAATACATGGCTATGTTCACATTTCTAATAAGTTACATACATATGTTAATAACTTCATCACACTTGAAGATATAAGAACATTTGAAGCAATATAAGTTAAAATTTATTATTAAACACAAACTTGTATAACATAAATGTGAACAAAAAATTAACGTCTCAAGTATCCTTATACCGAACAAAGCTCATGCACCAATGGCTCAGAATGCGAAAAAAACTCTTTCGAATAAAACAATACTTATACATTTTGATTTAAGTATAAGATGCTTCGTGTATGTAACTCGTGCAATAAATTTGTTGACGTATGTTTCACTCGCAGATCTATAACCAATGAGCATTCTTGATTTATTGCTTCTTTAATACTTAAATTTACCAAATTCAGCAAAATGTGATGCTTAACCAAGCATTGAAACTTCAATTATTGTTTTCTAAAAGGACTACACAGGAAGAAAATTGATTATTTTTAAATGATCTTCAGAAATTACGAGTTTAAAACTCATAAATTGTGGGGTACAATTGAGAATAAGATTTAATTAATTCATTGACAATATGATGAAACCTGAACACAAATATTTCTATCAGTCTGTTCATAACTTATTATTACATTTCTTGAAAATGAACCATTACATCAGACAAGCGGTTAGAATGACACGACTAGGTCAGTCCTCGGTCACAAGAGAATGTCTCCGACCAATCCCACACTACAATATATGAATGTGGAGTAAGCACAAAGACAGTAGATTGTTAATATGAGAATCATCATTTCTTATTTTATGTTACAACCGTACAATGGTCATTATTGTATTGATTGATCACTTTACATGTTTAGCCAGAGGGCCATATGTATTTGTCAGATGAGTACGTCTATTGGTCGTTACTGGAGACAATCAATGAATTATCTACGTCACTCGGGACGTACGTTGTGTAATAATACTTATAATTTATGGTATTACTGGCTCACGCGACACGCTTTTTATGTCATTACTTCTCAATAACTTACTTGCCAAATGTTCCAGCTTTTTATTTACAAACTGTTTATCTGATTGTTGTTCGTGTAAACACCTTAAATGAGTTTACTTCTATGTACTTATTGTCGGTTAACATTATACGTTCGTGGTGGAAAGTACACGAGACAAGTCATGGGGACAGTTTGATGTCTTTCTTATATCCCAGTAGATGTATACGAAGGTGTTAACTTTATAACGCGTTTATTCCATTTTTCCGTACTTATGTACTAATAATGGTACTAGTTGTTCTGTTATATACACACCAACGTCCTATAGGCGTTTGCATGGGGAGCTAAGTGCAATATGGCCACTTTCACGCGACGCATCAATCTATTTTAGATGCACATTTATACCATAAACGTACCGACAAAACGTAGAGTTAATATTTGATGATGTAATGTTAAAGCCTTGTATATGTAGGACTGAAGCGGCGCCCCCAACACGAACCATACAATAAGAACGACGATTCACTACAATAAGAAATACATTTTATCATAACGGTCATATCCACATGGTAGCATTACAACTACTATAAAAAAAGACATTTTATCATTACGGTTATTCCACATGATAGCATTACAACTACAAGAAGAAAGACATTTTATCATAACGGTCATATCCACATGATAGCATTACAACTACAACAAGAAAGACATTTTATCATAACGGTCATATCAACATGATAGCATTACAACTACAACAAGAAAGACATTTTATCATTACGGTAATATCAACATGATAGCATTACAACTACAACAAGAAAGACATTTTATCATTACGGTAATATCAACATGATAGCATTACAACTACAACAAGAAAGACATTTTATCATTACGGTAATATCAACATGATAGCATTACAACTACAACAAGAAAGACATTTTATCATTACGGTAATATCAACATGATAGCATTAC
>JAUMGZ010230583.1:0-11060 GCA_032359645.1 Pododesmus macrochisma
AACTAATCTAAAATAATGAGAATGTGACTTTAATATTAGTACTAAATAAATACTATACTTTATTATAAGTCTTAAGAGTGTTCACATACAGGAAATACTTTTTCGGTCTATCCTTTCCTATCCTGTATTCTTCGGTCTTTACTTTATCTACTTTATCTGCTCTATTTTATAATATTTCGAGAGAAAAACAGCCTTAGATACATAGAATAGGTCTGAAAATATCACGAATATAAAGTCTTTTGTATTTATTGTTTATAATGTTATTACATTCATTATGTAACTTGTTGTCATAATTAGTGTGTGCGTGTGTGTGTGTGTGTGTGTGTGTGTGTGTGTGTGTGTTTTGAATAATATTTAAATAACATACTGTTAATATTATTGAACAGAGTAAAATGTGTTAAGATACCAGTCCGGAATACATATTTCAAAGTTATCATAGGTTCCTTTTTGTTTAGGTAATATGAACATTATGTACACATTGAAAGAAAATAACTGTTAAAAAGACAACTATTAGTAAAAAGGAAAATGTCCTTTTCACTAAGTTGGGAGTGTTTGTCATGTGCTATACAAAACCAAAGACTTTAATCAAGCACTATGGCAAACATTCTCCAACTAGTAAAACGGATATGTCCATTTACTTAAGTGTTATTATACAAGATCAAAATTAAAAATGTACAATTTTAAACTTTTAAATGTATAAAATAGTGAATACACAATTACGAAAAGAAATAATTTAAAAAATAAATACTACTTTGCATAGGATTAGCACAATATTTATAGCTCTCGTGAATAATGTAAGAATGTAATGAAAGACTCGTTAATGAATAAATAAGATGTGTAAGGTAGTGAATTCAGAGCCCCGACTGTGGAGCTAGCTGTTGTTTTGTGTATCTGGGACAATACAAATAATAAAAATGACATCAATATATTTCACTAGATATGTTTATTAAGTCTGATTATTGCGTATTTGTAGTTGTTCATGAATTCTCTTTCCTAGCTATACGAACACATGTTTGCTATGTTAGGAGCATGGTTAATGGTTAATTCCCATAGTTATTCTAACTACTCGCCTGTTATATTTGACAACAAAATTTTTTAGTACATAATTGCACGACATATTTCATCGCAGGTCCACATATTAAATGACTTTCAAAACTGACATAAAGATAATTATGCCTTCCTTAAATTTACCTGTATTGTCGATATGAGAATTTGTTGTTCTTGAGCTTGAATGTAAAGTTGTACAGATGCCAGATACAAATAAGAATAGTATACCCATACCACCGTATGAATACATCCTTCGAACTCCATGTTCATATAACACCTGTAACGACATTCACTATAGGTATCATATGTTATTTGTATCAATTAAATCTAGAGATATACGTAAACTCTTTTATGCATCGATTTATGCAGTTCGTGAATATAAAATCAGTCTGAAACTTTAAAATTATCTGTAGTATATTTGTCGTATTTACTTTGAAAATACATTGTTTCATATATAAATATATATATATATATATATATACCAAAATGATAAAAAAAGAGGCAGACACAATCAGAAGCTTTCCCCAGATAATAATAAATATGTATATTTCCTGTAGGTATGCATTTGATTGCTGTAGGTAACAGACTCATAGTATATAAATCAGATTTGTTCTCGAGAGAGTTAAGTATAATATGTTGTCAATGTCTCGCTGCCCCCTTTATCAAGGAGCTGCCCAATACGAAGTTTCATTATAATAATAAGTCGTTCAATGAGTAAATAACAGTGCTTTGCAAGACACGACGTAATAACATAAACAAACCAACTTACCTTAACAACCCAATGTGATATAGCTGATGTATCGTAACACCCATTTATTAAAGCTATATACACAGAAGAGCCTCTTTTGAGTCTGAGTGTGACCTTTAAAAGGAAAATAAAATTTATATAAACTATATAACGGTTTGCTTCAAATAAAAGTGTACATGTTGCGTTAATAATCATGTTTGCAGACATATAAAATAGTACATGTAAATACGCAACACTAAGACGATATCCTTAAGCCGTAAGTCCATGGACATGAGCAAACAAAAGGTAAACATTGGACACACACAGAAACAAATAACCGAATTTACATGTATTAACTAAAATTTTTTAATATCAATTAAAAGACTAGAAGCGAAACATGGCGCTCACGATATGGTAAGCGTTTCCTGCTACACATGTGACACCCCTTTCCAAAGTTAAAGAGAAGCATATGTCACTACTATTGTGATGAAATAGGAAAGGAATAGAGGCATCGACATTATCATAAAAGCAAAGAGGTAATGATGGTGTGACGATGAGTAAAACAAAACCATTACAGCATATTACATATTATATTACACTATAGTATATTATATTTTCAAAGACTGCCTGCCTGCCTGCCTGCCTGCCTGTCTGACTTTGGATGGAATAACTGACTGACTTACTTACACTTAAGAAAGAAGGTTGCAGACATATGGAAGCCGGATTGTCTATCAGTCAAGCACACACATTTAGAATGCAGATAAGGGGCCATCCATAATTATCATCCTTTTTCCAAAGTCTGCAAACCGCAAGCTAGAGCGGTGGGGTTTAAGGATGATAATTATGGATTACCCACAAGTATGATGCCACATTAATTACTTGTAGTTAAAAAAAATCAAATGGAGAAATTCAAACTATGACATAGGGATTATAATGTGTATAATTATATCCGACATAGACTTGTCAAATCTCTCTACTGTATCTTAATGGCAACCATACAACTTTCTGAATGCAGACCGAAGTCTGTTAGTGTAAAACTTGAACAAGCCCTTGAAGCAGTTGAGGTGGTAATGTTGATGTCTAAGAATGGGAAGTTGACTGGAAAAGTGAAGTCATCACGTTTGATGTAAAGTTCTGAATTGAATATTTTTTGTTATATTAAAAGAGTCAACTCGAGCAAAATGTATATCACCAGGAGTACATATTTAATATTGTTGTGTAAAACTTCGTGAGATTTAGGTGTCAAATGTGCAACAATGATAAGTGGAATCATCAGAACTAAGATATTGCCAACCAAAAGCAGTTGCATTAAACAATTCATCACCATAACAACCAGTCACTGAGTGGCAACATATTCCCCCGAAAAAGCCATGTGCCGCATTTGTTATTGATACATCATTGATTTGTATTTATTAAGAAGGGCAGCCAAGACGGCCTTGTTTATTAAGTGTTTTCGTGACACATAGTACATTCTTTAGTTAAAATTGTGAAATTGCATTTCTTGGTTTGGGAAAACTGGAGGTTGAATTAGAATATCACAAACCAAATTCAAACATTTTGCAATCATTTGTTCTCAACTTGTCTTCCAACCCACACACTCAGTGTACACTTTGTGGGACCATTTTTTTTTAAAGTTATCATCCGGACAAGCCACATATAAGCAAAATTCTATTTTTAGCAACGGTGACCTTGAACTTTGGCAAACTACGCCCCAAATCAATAGGGTTTTGTACACCCCCTAGGGAAACCCACACACCCAATTTGAACTTTGTGGGACCTTCGTTTGTAAGTTATAATGTGGAAAAGCCAGATATAAGCAAAGTTCTATTTTTAACAATAATGACCTTGACCTTTGGCGGACAACGCCCAAAATCAACAGGGTTCTGTACATCTCCTAGGGCAACCCAAACACTAAGTTTGAACTTTGTGGAATCATTTGTTACTAAGTTATCATCCTGACAAGCCACATATTAGCAACATTCTATTTTTAGCAATGGCGACCTTGACCTTTGGCAGACCACGCCTAAAATCAATAGGGTTCTGTGCACCTCCTAGGGCAACCCACACACCAAGATTGAACTTGATGGAACCATTTGTTTTTAAGTTATCATCCAGACAAGCCACATATAAGCAAAATTCTATTTTTAAAAATTGTGACCTTGACCTTTGGTAGACCACGCCCAAAATCAATAGGTTTCTGTGCACCACCTAGGACAACGCACATACCAAGTTTGAACTCTGTTGGACCATTCGTTTCTAAGTTATCACCCGGACAAGCATCGGACGGACGGACGGACAGACGTACGGACATCCCACGAGATTGCTTTAACCCCCCGATTTTAATTCGGGGGATAGAAAGGAATGAACGTGACGTCACAACAATTTTCGAGACTAAATATTCATAGGGACCGAACTAGGACGGTCACCAAAAATGGAACTGAGCATTGTGGTTAAACCGGCTAATGACTGCTCAACCATCCCACTTTCCGACTGACTGGTAGAGCAGAATTATTAACAAAGTCATTAGCAGGAAGAAAGAAGTCTTAAGTATTGGTTAAGGTTTAACCAATCTAATAAATATACTTGTTGGCGCTTGCAATCATCTCATCAACTCGCATCAATTGTCCATGGGAATCTATACGAGTGAAATGCATTTACACATGTACAAAAAGCAATTGGAAACACGAAAGCAAAACATACAGTAGTTTGGCTGTGTGGACAAATAGAAGTTTAATTTACCTTCATGCTTGAGATAACCAAAGATAACCCTCCGCAGCCGGTAAGAATTATTATTGGATACAACAGCCAAGGGTAATCTGAAATATACAATGTCTACGTTAATGTATTACATGTGTAACCCCTTCGGAATGAATGAACGGTAGATAAAGATATGCAATTTCCCATGTTATATATTAATGGGTATGTACATACGATTTAATCACATCCATCCAGATATGGCGTCTATTAATTGACACCCACATGTTATACATAGAATAGAAGACGCTACCATAGCGTCAACATAGTATACCGTTGTTGATGTATCTTATTTCATTCATTCATTAGCGCTCGACACGACTCAATGTGAGCCGGTCGAATATAGACACTTGTATTACCTTTTTGTGTTAATATGTTTAACATGTTATGTTGATAAAGGGCGGGCCTGCTACACAAATTTAGATTCTATATATATATATTTATTTATATATATATAAATAACATATACAGGAATAGGTGCAAGGAATTATATAAGGTGGAGGCAAACTAAATATGAGACAGTCGTGTGTCCGTCGATGTTGATCTTGCAAAATAATAAATATCTGCAAAAATAAACTAGAATGGAAAACCACAAATCAGTATATCAGAAAGTAGTAAATACGAAAACCAAAACCGATATTAAAAATCCGTAAGTCCGTGGACATGAGCAGATGAAATTAAAACGTGGGAGGCACAGAGAAAAAAAGAACCAACTATTCATGTATTAACTAAAAAAGGGAGAAACTTCACGAACTTCTATTAACAAACTTGAAGCGAAACCAGGTACTACCGATATGGTAAGCGTTTCCTGCTACGAATGTGTAACCCACCACGATGCTTCCGTGTCATTCCGGTGTATGGCAACCCTTTCTTTATCGTTTTAAAAATACAATAACAAATATGTATCCTGATTATTTGTGTTTTTCATTTTCTTACAACGAACGTAACATTGTCAACTTAACAGTTTTTGCTGTCAATCTGAAGAGTGACGTGTTTGGCTGAAAAAATGATATACATTACAAGTTTTAAAAGTACACAATAAAATTGGCACATTATGTTGTTAACGGCGCAAAACACGACTTTTATCTCTCAACATCGAACTAAAATATACTTTTACTATTATTAGGTTTATTTTTGCGAACAGGAGCACCAGTTTTATTTAAAATGGTTAACAATGACAATATTGAGCAATTGAACGACCCCTTGTGTTAAGTGTAGAAATTTGTAACATTAGATTTGTATTTTTAAATTAGTTGTTGAGATGATTTACAGCGCCATGAAGTATATTTATTATATTTGTAAATATATGTTTGTACTTAAGACTTCTAGTCTCATGCGGGAAGTGGGAAGGTTGAGGCCTCATTAACCGGTTTAACCACACTGACTAGACAGTTATGTTTTACTGAAAGTTAATCTCATGCATGCTTACGTTGTCTTGTAACTGTACCAAGTACTGCGTCTGACGGGCGCATAGTTCTTTTTATTATATTCCATGTTATTTTGTATTTATAGAACCATTTGTTTGATAATATTGTATGTATCGTTTACTCTGTTTAAAGCAAAATCAGTTCGAACGTTAGAAATTAGAAAAAAAAACATCTTGTGTCACACGGTTCAGATTTATATTTATGACTGAAACTTCTGAGTTAATATAAACCTAATAGCTGTTTCTTTCTATATATTGTGTTAGTCCTGTCTGTGATGACACGACGGTCGAGTTTTATACCAGGTACACTATATAGGGTAAGTAGCCTTGCTTAAAGACGTAGTGTATGCCTTGGGCTAGTTAACGTATCACCAATCAGGAAGCTTCCGATCCGGTGACTTCAGAGTTTGAGCTAGGAACATACATTTACACTTACGATAAGTTAAAACATTCGGGATATGTACAGATTTATACAAATAAACGAATTAAATATACAAAAATGCAATCTGAAACATGCCTCTGAAAAATATGATTTGTATAAGAGTAAAGAATTATTTTCACAATTAAAATAATGAACATTGCTGACGTATTAAATTCTAAGATGCAGCTAATTCAGATTAATAAAACGTTATACTAGTTATATAACATTGCTAAAAGGGACTATTTAAAATTCAAATAATTACTAATATCACGGTTTGTTAGTTCAATTTACATAAACAAAATATTTCGCAAAATATTTCACAAAATTTACTTTTACGTTATTCGTCTAAAATGAAATTATCCAGTATGTGTACATGCATGTGTCTTTGTTAGCTAACTTGTAAAGATATGAGACGAACTAATCAAAGAACTTTAAAGGGTAATACACGAATCTTTATTTTTAAAATAATAACATATACTAACGAACAAAAGTCCCACAAACTACTGTTTAAAGGTGAATAAAAACAAAGTTTTCTCAAAATTACAAAATTTTCAAGCATTTCATATTCTATATGGGCTTAGTAAATGTTATCGTTGAAAATTATGTTATTAACTGTACACGATTCATGTGATGGCTGATCGCACAATGTTCACAAAATGTCCCCACTACACAAATTGTTTTCGTATAATGTGTAAACTCTATATGAATTATATTTCAAATAAAATGACACAACGTTATTTTTTTGAAGTTTGTGAATATATGAGGAACAATGTTGGAATTAAATGAGAAATATCTTAATTCTTATGTTGAATGACTGGGTCTACGATTGTATTGATAATTAACTTAATAATGTAAAGCTACCCAATATTTTCAAACTTCGTTTGTCAGGAATTTGTTTTAGAGTTATTTTTGTATTTCTTTACATTTTTTGAAAGCAATTAAATTAAATTGTATTTTTTATTTATATTAGTCACAATATAAGCATTCGATGTTTAAATTCAGCAGTGAAAATCCGGTTTTTATATAATTCTATGTAACATTCTAGGTACGCGTACAGGTAAACCGCCTAATTCGGGCCAGAATCGAACGACAAGCTTTTAATGTCATTTTAACTAACAACAAACATTTAACAATAACAGTAATGGTTACATTCTTTTTTAGATTATTAACCTCGTGTTTTATATATAATTACACTTTGTCGTGTATGCATTATGCATACTCAGTGTTACGTTACAAGCCGTAGTTGCTCAGTTTTAAACATCATATATAACATACAATAGAACAATTTTTAGGGTGAGCGCGAGTTGTGCCAGACAAGCAGGTCTATTTCTAAAACTGATCTTCAAGATGTCGCTTGCAAAAATATAGTTAAGAGCGGTATGGATCGCAGAGTTATATATCATATATTAAGTCACAACTGTAGTTGATTCAATGTATATATATATTGTCGCACAATCACATTTAGACATGTATAAAGCATACTTACCTTTTGTCATAAACATCAATAGCAATATGCCCGCTGATAACATACACCTACAACGAGTGTAAACATATAAAATGTGTCAACATATTAAATCGTTATGCTATATATATTAAAATATGTTCATTCTTTCAAAAATTTATTATTTACCGGGCATCAATTTTGTCGAAATTACTTGGTATGTATTTGATATGCTGATTGATTTCGGTCATCTCGCTTTATTCTGTTGTTGCCACTACCAATGCGACTACGCGACAACGCGACAACGCAACAACTAGGCAATGCAACACAATTAAAACCACAACGCGACATAATTATGCAACAACGAGACACACAATTTCTGTCACGTTTGCGCACTGATGTTTTTTCATTGGCTGGGTCACGTTGTTGCATTGTCGCGTTTTATTAATGTCGTGTTGTCGCATTGGAGCTCCCTATATGTTGTGTGTTTATGTGTGTTTTTGCGGAAATGTTCCTCGCAATGCTAAATGTATAGGTAGACCGACCACCCCTCACAATGGAACAGAAATATTTATAGCAGATTTGTTTACTATACCCATTTTCTTTTCCAAAACTACTGGACTAATTTTATCCTAACTTGGTAAAAAGGCATCCATATCAGAAGGGGGTTCAGATTTGTTCAAATGATGAGACTCTGCCCACTTCCCCCAGGTGGCATCCCTTTCAGGACCCAAATTAGGAAATTTGAAGGAAAAGAATAAAATATTTTGTAAAATAGAAGGCCTGGTGCCTATTGATTTGGTATATATTTAATTTTAGAGCTTGGAGCAATAAGCTTGTTCAAGGCATTACCCTGTGGTCAAAAGTATTCAATGCCAACTATTTACTTTAATAGGCCCATTTCAACCAGATGGACGCTAACGCCCAATGGGCCTTTTGTTATACCTATTGTAATGCATTTGTGTTCATATCAACAACAGTCATCATAACATGTGTTTCGTCACATACATCTGATAAAATTATCAAATATCAAAAACGGTTGATCCAAGATCAATAAACTTTTTAAGAGCAATACATTTTTGGACGGGGGACATACTTGGGGTTCCCCTTAGTCCATCAGTGGAGTGGGTTCGCGGGGGTTGGAACGTTGGGATTATGTGTTACGGTTGCTGTTACATTATGCAATCGCTTTATTACAGTGTATCAACACTTAGTGTAATATTGATATCACTTCATTTACAGAACAGATGCTTTGTTTATGATACTGCTCTAGCTAAGGAACTATTGGACATAAACTATTACCACTACTATTAGGTGTTACGGTCAGGTGACCATTTTGAACAAGTTTCATGCAAAAACAAAATCAGTTATAATCAGCGATTTTCTATATCACAGGATATCTATCTATACATCTTTTAGGGTGCATGTACTGTAGTTGTAAGTGGAAGGGCATACTTGCCTTTTAGAGACAGAGATAGAGAGAAAAAGCGTTTGTGAGTGAGTGTGTTTACTTAAACGTTTGTATATTTCTATAAATCAAGTAATTAAAATATTGAAACGTTATCATTTCCTTACCATACGATTATTATTTTAACACTAAAATGCTTAAATCCATGAAGAATGTTACATTGGATTTCATCGTATAATCCACAATGTAGCAAAACTGAGCAGCTTCAATTATTTTCACACTACAACTTAATGACTTTTAAAATTTACTTGAATGTTTTCTTTTTTTTAGAAACATACGTATATTCGATGAAACAAACGTGGACTTTTACCGCAGGTCTGTCTTTTGTTTGGTTAGATAGGTTTATATGATACAGATTGTATTAATACAGGGTTAGGTTATTTACATTAAGTAAGGTTTAGGATAGGGTTAGGATCATAGGATTCACTGACATAGTCCATTGTGAGAGTACTGTAGACGGCGTGCACTGTTGGGGTGCCATAAACCAGTAATAGGGACGGTGTACTTTCTTGTTGTATTTATGTTAGTGTTTATCTTTAGGGTATCTTCTTTGTATTGTTATTTTTTATGCAAGTAGTATATAGTGTATGTGTGTCTATATCCTGGTAGGATTTAAATTAGTGTTATTTAATTTTTGTTGAAATGTAATTGTTTCAATAAATTGTATAGTACAGGGTGTTTCAAAAAACATGATACACTTTGAGAATCTTACATTTGTGTCAATACTGATCACAGATAATCCATTAATACACTATTAAAAAGCTCACATTCATCTTGTTAACTATTTTGAAAATGTACGGGAAAATACGTTAGATCACAGTTCAAAGTGTGACATCATCTACAACAGCAAATTTAAACAGTTTGTCAAAATGGACTATACATTGCAGCAGAAGGCAGGGATGGCGAAACTCTTTAATCAATGTAAATCGCCATCACTTTTACTTGATATTCTGAAGAAAAGATATCATGTGTGGAAAAGATTGCATGTATATGTTGACGGGAATTATACCTCAATAAAGGACTAGATAACGGACCCCGTGCACGTTACAGGACGTGGACCACAGCATGGGGGGTGGCAACATTTCTTGCTCAAGGTTATGAACAGAACAGTCCAGATCGGCATGTGGACCCAGTTTTTCGACAAAACACAGACCGACCGGAAAAGGATTCGAAACCATAACCTTGGAGTACTCGAGATTCAAAGTTTGATATATTTATCTAGGCTATATCCCGGTCCCTTTTAAATTAGTTTCTTTGTTGATATTCATGAACATCCAAACTTTCAAAAATCACAGGCTTATTCACTTGCCTTTTTAGATTTAGGTAATCGCTGATTATAAATGAGTTTTGAAATACAAAAGTTAAAAGTTTACAAATTAAGTACGGGTTACCCTGGAACTGTGTCTAAATGATTAACTAATTGTTACACCTAATAGTACAGTGGGTATGACAATATCTGTCACGAAGTCATTAGCGTGGTTCGACAGCGTTCAGTAGTTCCTTAGCATTACGCTTAGTGTCGATACGCTGAAATAAAAACAAGTGATTACTGTTACGTCAACCGTGACACTGAGTCCCAAACATACTAACGCTCTCCACTGATACATACGTATGAGAACACCCAGTATGCCTTCTGTCCAAATGTTCGACAAATCATACTGGCTTCCATTTGGTGACCAACATCGGAATTTAAATCATATTTACGAAACGTTTTGTACAGATACATTTATATAAAAGAATTATCCATAATATTAAAAATACTTTACTTTCTGTTTT
>JAUMGZ010230605.1:0-11059 GCA_032359645.1 Pododesmus macrochisma
AAAGTATGAAAGGAATGAAGTAGATACATAAGAAATCAGGACGTCAGCATCTGGACTGGCCTGCCACACTATCATAAACTAGCTGTTTCTTGATTTAGTGAATTATTGTCCTTCCTTGTATAAATCGGTAAATTATATGTGTTAGTCTTAAGTATCATGCCAAACAATCTCCTCGTGTGATGTCGGTCATCATGTATTTTGTTGTTGTGTTATTCCTGTATTGGTGTATGATCTGTAGATATGTTTAATACTGCGGCTGTTTGTAAATGCGTTAATAGAGAATTTTTCCCCTTTTCAATCGTTTCTATATAATTTATAATTTTGTTTAAAATGACCTAAGATTGTATATTTATCAATTGCTCTGTGGTGTTTGCTCTATAAATCAATCGTTTTAACTAAGGTAAATATTGTAGTAGTTAATGTCCCGAGCCTTGGTCTCATTAACAGGTAGGCGTTAAAGTGACTTGTGTATAAATCACAGTTACAAAACTCTGGCCTGTAACACTGAAAGAATCCTTTCTACTTAAGTTTTACTATGACCCTATCAATACGACTAAGCCCATACAAACGTCATTTTGTACGATATATAGCAATAACATTTATTAGAATATACACAGCATTATAAAGATACGACATTTATGAAATGAAAAAGTTTACCCCCTACCTGTTCAACATATGCAGGACTTTAGAACTTTCTCATTAGTTCACGTACGCCATAACGGTCGATCATAAACAAGCTGAAAATATCATGGACATGTTTTACCGTATCCAATATTGTGTTGTTTTGGGGAAGATTTCCTGCATTCATAGTATATTGATTTGTGTATATTTTTGCAAGTAATCTTCTCTAATTTCACATCAGTTTCAATATAAATTAAACTTATATCTTGATTTGCTCCCGCTTTCAAATTTGTCGCTCAAAAATCTGGATTTCCTTAGATCTTTATGCGTGACAAATGGGGGAACATCAAGATATAGCTTTAACTATATAACATCAGGTTTAATAACCCCGCTGCATGTTAGCAAAAAATAGAATATGCCATTTGCCAAAACATATATTTTGGATTTAGTATATATTGGTTTTTCCATAAAACTTTCCCTACGACTGCATTCATAAACAAGAAGGTCTTAAAGTCCATCTCGATTAAATCGTATATCCATATGCTAAGTATGAACTGTCGAAAAGCTGGCAATTATCTCAAGTTACAAATATTAGCTTATGGCAAATTCTGACCCAAGTTCAGAGCAAGACTTATGCATCTAGAGTCCGAATTTCAATAAACTTGAATCTCAAACTGGTTTCTCTTTAAGATTCTAACTTTTTTTTAAATGTTGAAACACTGACATGTTAAGTTCAAAAGATTAATCGTCTTTAAAGTAGTAAATACGAAAACCAAGGCAATATTCAAAATGCATGAATCCATGGACACGGGCAAATAAAAGGACACGGGGCCGCACACAGAAAAAACAACAAAACACAATTAATAAACTGAAGAAAAAATCCACTATTAACTTATGTTAGAAACACTACAAACAAAAGCATTACGTTACCTCCAGAATCTTCCTTTGACGGTGACGAAGGGTGTTTGAAAAACAAATCTATAAAAGCCGAAGCTTGACGAAATACGCACCTGTGGTTGAAATTTTTAGATAAAGTTTATAATTTTTTGGCTAACAGATATTACGTTATGAAATATAAAAGCTCTGTCACTATTCTGTAGTCAGCATGTCTTTAGCAAAGTTCCTAAACTTATATTTCACATTTATTTAGTATTCGCCTAATCAGGCCCATCGCACCTAACCCATCGCGCCATCACCAAGTGATCTCGTGTATGACATTCTATTCAAGCATGTCCGTTTCAAATAATTCTGCCAATTACGAGAAGTCAAAAATTCGAAAAGTTGATTACAAAAGGACAGACCAAAGACGCTCAAAGAAGAAAGTTTGACGATTGTCGAAAATTATAACAGAAAATTCAACATTGCCTCCTTGTTCCAGATGGTCACGAAGCAAAATACAGGTACTAAACTTCAATTAGTACCAATGTTTGGCTTTTTGTCAATTCATGTAGCACATCTAGTGTCACCAATATAGCACACTTGATAATGGAACACTAGCAAGTAGAACAAGGTTACATGGGCGGGTATTAAACACGGATATACACACACATAATGATGTCATGCACTGCTTTGTTACATATGAAGGATACACAATAGTGTATTGTCAATACGTCGGTTAATCAATATGAATTACCCGTGTTACCAGGTGTATAGGAGATAATATCACAGTATATTAATGGCGACAGTGACTTCCTCACTGATATTAAACCTTGATCACGCGGTATGTACACACTATCTAGTCACACACGTATCGATCTATATGTCTTAAGTGATAATCCTTACCTATTCAATCTTTTAATTTACTGGAGAAAACCATACATTTTGATTATATGCATTCTATAGGTCAAAATAAATAAAATATGTGTCAAAAAAATGGGACAGTGATTCCCCGGCCGTTTTGAAAATGGTGCTGGAATAGGGTGGGGGAAACCTCCTTCCCACTGATATACTCCTGTGGAGAGTACCTAATAGTATATAAGACACTAACTTTGGTTTATTCTCTTATATTAGAACGAATACACGTATACACTGTTTTAGTTTAAACAATATTTTATTTACAGTCATGCATAACAATTTACACTGTTTTTGTGTTAAGCGATCGATATATTTATGAAAGTATGAAGTGAGAAGAATATTGCACCATAAACAGGTTTAAACATACTTCAAAAAGTTATAAAAGTGAATAAAATATTGAATTGAATTTCACTGAATTGAAACCAACTACTATATAGTTTCGTAATCTATGTATGTCATAAAAGAAATGTTTTTATATCTATCCAGATATTTACAAAACAAATTGAAAGTGAACAGTTAATTGTTTGTTTATTGAGGTTTTAGTTCTCTTCAATAACCGTTCAATGATGTTGTCACAAAAGACCAAAGGAGAAAGGATAGATAGGACAAGAAGTGTGAAGTTGCGACAGAAATGGGAAAAATACTAAAATAATAAGAATAGAACAGGAAGTCGATCATACAATCACTCTGTTAGAATGTTCCATGTATAACGTATACATGAAGGAAAAGATATAAGTAAAAATACCGGAACAAAAAATATATTCGGAAAAATAGCATATACTGCAGTACACGTACGTGACTTTGTATGAACATAAACTTTAGATCTCGTGCCTGGATCAAGCTGTATTTGCACTTCGAAATTTCAATAAATTGTTCTTGACATAACTTTTACATTCTCGAAAATCCTATCAATGAAAATTTTTCTCAGTTTGGTCGAGGCTATATAACGCTCTTCATTTTCTACCCTTCCTTGAACGACAAAAGACTTGATCAGCCAAAGAACTTATTTGATAAGAGGCGGTGACGTCATTATTTACCTGTTGCGGCCAGATATAGACCAAAGTTTTGTTAAACAAACGAAATCTTTAGATATACCTATGTAAACCATTCGTTAAAATCCTTCAAAATCTACATGAGGCACACACGGGGTCACAAATATAATGAAAATTTAAATGTCCAATAAAATTTAAATTCTAAACAACCGCGTTAATTGATGTTTAATTATTATCGTTGCACGATATAACGCAAAACTCTTTAAATGCACACTAAAGAGAGGTGTTTTAATAGTTAGAATAATAATTTTACTCAAATTTGTAACAAGTGTTTTAACGTTTTTGGCATTATTACAAGAATTTGATAAGCATTGAAATGTTGACGAGTATCCCTCGCTACCCCGACAGAACATTGGAAATCTTGGTACGACATTATAACAAGGGTTTAGTCTAGCCTGTCAATTCAGTTATAAGAAATCACACTTTAATTGCTCCTACAAGTTTCACCGTGTTCAGAGAAGATCAGGTTCGGAGGTTTGTTCCTGTGTGAGGTGTTAATAAGGGCGGACAGAATCACACGCTCACTAAACATGCGGATAAAGTCCTGTATACCAAACTGGCACGATACAAAGTAACTGCAGGTTTCAGCGGACATCGTCAACGGACATTGGGACATCCGTTGGAAGTTTGCTTTACTTTCCAGTTTAGATTTTACGCATAGGAACATTGTTTTAAAACAAAGCAAAGGGAGTGTGTTATTGCTTTCGGATACTTTATTCAGATTTACTGTTTGCTAAAAACGGATCAATACTGTCTCCGTACAAAAAAATATTAGGAACTTCGATTTAGCTGAACATCTTTAATATATTGTTGGATAAACTAGATTAAGGTAACCATGATCTTTCTCACGGCAGAAGGAGCCATATGTAGCCCGACAGGAGAATAATTCAGTGGAGGTTTATATCAAGGACCAGAGCAAGATAAAGGTCCACCATGACTTGTCGAATTGAACTGGACTGGATTGGGGGCCTTATAGAAATTGTTGCCTTCATTTTCTTCATTGTCGGAATTTCGACAACACATTGGTGCGAATCGCATGACGGTTCAGCACATTCCGGACTGTTACTCACGTGCGTTCCCTTAAACGGAAATTGTTATGACACGCACGTGTACTACAATGCATACTCAGGTAAATTTATTTTTGAAGATATTCACACATGCTTTTTGATGTCAAGTGCTTCTTTGATACTCTACATGCAATACATTGAGAAAATAAAACATTTTTAAGTAAAAGGCCAATAATTTGGCGACGTTTTCCCTTTTACATTTTGAAATGCGGGCTTGGTGTATCTGTGTTTATTATTTGATAGATGACACCTGAAGCATAGTGCATGGAGATGTATAAAAATTACGCAAATTTTTTTAAAACCAAAATTATTTCTTTACTTTTGTTGAATCAATTTACATGTGTATTTAAGTAGAACAATTGACTTAGATAAACAATTTTGAAAGGAAAAATATTTCTGAAAAATTGAAGCTTAAAAGTAATTGTAACTTGAGTAATTCTGAGACAAGACTGAACAAATCCATTAAATAATATATGCCTGTTAAGAAAAATTGTTATTTGCTAACGTTTCGCAAATATTTGTACATTTGTAGCTAAAATGAATGCAAAGGGAAGAAAAACGAACGAAAGAATAAATTAATATTAAATTAATTATTGTTGTATCTATCAAAGGCAAAAAAAACTGATCAATTTTTTCCAGTATTAATCTTTCTACCATGACGTGATAATATTACTATATAACTAGCTTAGAGCTTGATCAAAGTGAATTATGTTACAGACATGGTTTTTATAATTAAGACCTGCAATTTTTTTATTATTAAAACGTATAGTTTTTAATACGCTAAATAAAGTAAAAAGAAGAAAATGAAATTATCAATTTCATCTTAAATCATAAGTCTCCAATATTTATTAATGTATTAATATGCAAAACTGTGTCCATTTTTTTAAATGAATCAATTTGTGAGGATTAATATATTATGACTTTTCAGTAAAGAATGGATTCTCTGTTGGGGAACCTTCTGAGCAGCTGTAGTCTACCTCCAACACAGCGATCGCCAAATTAAAATGCATGTATCCATGGGCAGCAAATCTTGATCAGTTAGTTTATCAGTTAGAAAATAAGCCTGTTTAACGAAAAACAGATGTATATCTCAATATCGCGCGCAGAATTGCAACGAGGGAAAAATACAAATAAACTAAAAGCACGACATTAACGTTCTTTTTAAATAAACGAAATAATTTAATATAACTAACCAGTTGTGAAGTAAGGGGAGGGGTATTAACACATCTTCGCCGCTTTTATTTTTAAGAATAAATAACATGTGACTAGAATTTTTTGAAACTGTTTCTAGTTGGGGAGGTTTATTTTTTTTGGGGGGGGGATGGGGCTTACATGTCTTCAACACATGTCAAGGTCAAATCAAGACTTTGTCTACTTGTAACAGTGCGCACTAACTGCGTTTTTACAATACAGAGCTGCCTCGCATCCCAGAAATATCTCGCCGCGGATACATTGAAATGATACCGAATGTTTACTCGGTCGCATAGACCGCTTTTTTGGCAAGGCCTAAATGTGAACTTACCTGTGATCGATATGTCGCGGTAAAACGAAGTTGCATTGCAAAAAATGAATGACTCTTACCAAATATTCTATATTTTAAACAATAATTGATGTATAGAAAAACACCTCTGAAGGTCAGAAAGAGGAATAAACAAGCTTTAAGATGATATAAATTTCTTAATTATGTGAAAGGAACTTATTGCTTCCATTTTCGTTTGAAGTTCAAAAACTCCGATTTTCAACGCCTTTCTTACTTAATTTGTGACTACGAAAAGTGACCCGGGTTTACAAGCAACTTAATATTTCTTTTCACAATAGGTGTATTAAAAAACGCCACTGAAAATATGAAAGGGGGACAAAAACGCTTTAAGATGATATAAATTGCATAATTCTGTGAAAGGAACTTATTGCTTCCATTTTCGTTTGAAGTTTTATTTTCAACACTTTTCTAACTTATTTTGTGACTTCTAAAAGTGGCTTCGATCAGGCGAAATCAAAACCACTTACGTTTATAAACCCTGATACATAAACGAGTAAACAGACTTTCATATGTTTCAAATTAATTAGTATGAAAAATTAAGCTGATATTTGTCTCATTAGCAACAAAACCAAAACAATTTCATTAATTTACCACTAATATTAACTAAATGAAGTGTCTCCTTACTTCAGATTCAAATTATAGTAGTTAGCCCCGTACATTTCAATTTCTTCCGTTCCCCGCTTTCTACTATATGCTCGAAAATAACCCGTATTAAGCCCGAGGCTATAATCTTTACACTTCTACTGCACTAATTAACATATCGGTTACGGCAGTCGGCAACCTCGGCCGATTCCGTACCTCACATCATGCCTCGAATGTATTAGGTAAAGTCACAATTCTCCGCCGGAAACAGACCATCTAACTACGTATATAGAAACTAGTGCAATATTTACATCATCGGACAATAATTCAAAGCATTTCTGTGTATGCATCATATTAAAAGCTATACGTTAATACCAGCCAGATTATTGTGAGCGCAAACATTTTGAAAGGGTAAACTGATTCCTAGTTGTGTCATACACACTGCAAAGCATGCCAGGGAAGGTAACCAGTCTATAGACATGGGCGCTTCAGTGATACAGCCGAGGTTAGATTTGCGGAAATCGGCCGAGGTGCGACGAGTGCCGTTACGGGTGGGCAAGGCACAGGTAAACTCATGGGAGACAACTCCTATTGAGGGGGCGAGGGGATAAGTTGGATATGGAGTCCTTCTCCTACCCAGAATGCTTATCATTAACGAGGAACTTGAAGATTGCCTAATTTAAACGTCTAAGGCGGCCGGGGATCGATCCCTTGACATACCGCACAAGAAACGAATGTTCTACCAATTGAGACACCGCGGCGGTAACATAGTTTCCAGGGTCCTTGCACATTTTTCAGGAAAAAAATTAGATTGTCATTTTACAATGTGGGATGGAATTCAATCTACCATGTTAAAAAATAATTGACCCGATCTCAACCTACCATGGGGTTTATTTTCGTTTGAACAAATTTAATTTGAATTAAACGAATAGATTATTATTATGTGGACGAACGACTTTCGTATAAACGAATTTATTTCTGTTTGAAATATTATTTTTTTACATTTAGACTGTTTGCACGTCTTAAAAAAGTTTCTGTATGCGTTAAAATTGTCTTCAGAAAATTCGTTTCCTCATATGGCAATAGTACCCGGACTACCCGCGGTCATTTAACGGTCTGGAAGCTGACCAGTCCATGGTCCATTAACTTCCCGTTTCCTCCTTTTCTGTCAATCTACCCAGCATCGCTTTAAAAAGCGTTATGAAAAGCGACAACTATAGACGTATACGTGCAAAATCAATAATAATTCCTTAAACCTATATATACAATTGACTATGTGAGCGAGTTCTTTATTTAAACTATAAACAATAATATTAGTTATAATCATGAAATAAAGAATTTAATCAACCATGGAGATTGTTTATCTATCTATCTCTTACATAACACTACAAAGTCTGAAGGTTTTAATATTAAACCCCACTGACGTACACTGGTGGGACGTACTATATGTATCACGGTTTTTCTTAATATTCCTTAAACTTAACTTCAAGCTTAAACTGATAATAATCAATCTTATAGTAATGCACCATTAAATGTGTAATTGTTTGTTATAAATCCGGGCGAACCATTCTGTCATCACGTTCTGTTATTTTTCATATTGAGTTGACGTCACTACCTATAATCTCCAAAGCTGTATTTAAAGTTGCCTATACTTTAAAACTGCGAAGAAGAAAATGGATACAGTAGCGTATTTTGATTGTGTCGGTTCGATTCCAAGTTATTTTTTGAATGTCAATTATCACAAAAAAATTACATTTGGTGTGCAGCAAGTCGTCAAAAAGACAGTTAAAGTATGAAACACGTTACATATCCAAAGGTAGCTTCTCATTTTAACAAGAAATATTTTTCAAAATATATTGATCGTAGCTATATTTCGGTTTATTTACCATTATATATTGTTCCCTGCGGTTTAAATTGTATATGTCTATTAAAGGCACACTTTAAAATGATAAAGATAGTAGAAAATATAACGATTTCGCATATATTTGTCTAACTTTGAATTCAAAACCATCGATAAAATACTTTTGACTGTACAATGCCTTTCGCATATATAAAAAGATAAATTTACAAAAAGAAAATAAAGACTTTTATCTGCACTGAAGATTTAATGATTTAAAAATAAAAAGTACGCATCGGTCTAGCCTGTGTGAACAGATAACTATATACCGATGTATTGCACTTTAAGCTGGAGAGATAACCGTTTTAATACAAACTGGGCGGAGGTCACGATGTTATCAGCGCGGTAGCACAGTGGTAGAGCGTTCAATTCGTGTTCTGGTAGGCACGGGTTCGGTCCCGGCAGCTTCAAACATAAGGCGTTGCAATTAGGTTATCTTCTTGCTCCTTGTTAAGCGCTTAGCATTGTTTTGATAGGATGAGGATTGGTTTACTCGGTATCAGGATTATGTGACCGAGTGAAGAATCATGCCAATGTGTCTGACACGTGATATTTCAGTGAGACATCACTATAAAGTCGCCATCAGTGCGCAATGTCACAAGCCGATACCATCTCGATGCGACCGAAGCATGAGTTGAAAGGACTTTTAGCCCCAATAAAACAATCAACGGTTACCAAACGTAATGTTATCATGCAAAATCATAAACAAAAGTGTTTTAAAATAGAAAATACAATTATAATTGAAATGCAGACGCGTTATATATCAATTAAAACACTAAAATTAATAGTTTAATTGTCACAATTTTAGTTTGGTGAAGCCCAGTATTTAAAGTATCAAACGCTCTATTGAACATTTAAAACCAATATTGGTGGGGTCACGATATTTAGACAGCGAATTTTAACCTTCTTAAGTTTTATGCTTTAATCGAAATAATGAAATCGTTTACTTGAAGATAAATACTTATAAGAACATACAATTGTATTGCATTTTTCAAGAAAACGCTTTTTATAGCGTTCTGTCTTTAAACGCCTTGTTTATTCAGTCATAAAAATTGTTCCGTTTTATGTTTTGTTTTATATATGGGTTCTTTTTCGCCATCGGAAATTCGAAACATTAAGAGTGTTCTAATGAGTATTTGTAAATAATTTTGGTTGCAAACTATGACGTGAAAAGAAATTATTAGGTTTACGACAAAAAACAACTTGAAAACTATAGATGCAATAACAGATATGCAAATACCCGCCGCACTCAGCAATCCATTGAAATCAGTAATAAAGCTCCAAACACATTAATGAAGTAATGAAGTAAATAATGTTTTAATTTCATTTTTTATACATTTTACACAAGTTTTACAAAAAATGACGAAACTGGTCATTTGCTACAAAAACCCGTCTGATGATTCAAATAATATCTTTAAAGAAAGCTACATACCAAAGATTGAAAAGAAAACTTTATTTTTAAGCAAGTAATAAAACATTCTCAAAATACCAAGGCTTTTTTTGGGGGGGGGGGGGGCTATCTTTGCTCATATAAAAAACCGAAACTGATATGCATATCAACACAATATACTCTATCATCCTACCAAGTTTCATTGAAATTCCCTTGTTTACAGAAGGATACAGGCGGACTAACAGACGGAGTGCTTCACATTGGACCCGCTTTTTCTTAGAAAAGTGCGGGTATAATAATAAAATCGTCTGTCTCCATCACATCGATGACGACGGGAACACCAAGGAACACTTTCCCGTGCTAATTTTTGTTCACGTATAGACTTTTATGTTCCATTCAATTTGACCTTGTTCCAATGATTAGTTTCTCCACTCACTAAAACAACACAAATGGCATGTATTCTTATAGCAACAGACACATCCTAATGCATTGTAATGTTTCAGATTTAATGAAAATCTTGACTTTTGTGTAGATTAACATTCAATTGATTGATTGGTTTACACTTAGTTCATTGTACCCGCCGCGGTAGCTCCTCTGTGGTCGAGTGTTAGCTTCGTTTGCTAAAAATCATAAAGACTGTGCAACATATCATAAAGACAGCGCAACAAATCATAAAGACAGCGCAACAAATTAACTAATTAATTAATAGATTGACAATTACATAGTATGTAGTCCGTATAGATTGACAATTATATAGTATGTATTCCGTATAGATTGACAATTATATAGTATGTAGTCCGTATAGATTGACAATTATATAGTATGTAGTCCGTATAGATTCACAATTATATAGTATGTAGTCCGTATAGATTGACAATTATATAGTTTGTAGTACGTATAGATTGACAATTATATAGTATGTAGTCCGTATAGATTACACACAGTATATAGCATGTAGCTGTATAGATTACACACAGTATAGCATGTAGTAGTCCGTATAGATTACACACAGTATAGTATGTAGTCCGTATAGATTGACTATAAAACTCACTTTTGTAATTAAAGTTAATATCGCAACAAGAAAACATAAGAAAAAAAAAAAAAAAAAAAAAAAAA
>JAUMGZ010230616.1:0-11058 GCA_032359645.1 Pododesmus macrochisma
ACACAGACACTAGCCGATGTTTGTAACAACTAAAACTCACAGCAACACAGACACTTGCCGAGGTTTGTAACCATTAAAACTCACAGCAACACAGACTCTTGCCGAGGTTTGTAACATTTAAAACTCGCAGCAACACAGACACTAGCCGATGTTTGTAACAACTAAAACTCACAGCAACACAGACACTAACCGAGGTTTGTAACAACTAAAACTTACATGAACACAGACACTAACCGAGGTTTGTAACAATTAAAATTTCCATGAACACAGACACTAGCTCACTCAATGACTCAGGTTTGAAGTATGTCATCTTGTGCATTAAAAAACTACAACTTTATAAGACCCGGAAAATTATAAGATGGTGAAAAAATCCTCGCAACTATATACAGACCTTAGCAGTGATATGTTGAAATCATCACATATGCACTGGCATTGATGATTGGAAATCTTACAAAGTAACAGTAAATATTTAAAGCTACTTTTGTATATCTTAGGACTGTAGAAACAGAATATCAAGTTATACAAAACTTGTTGAATGTTTTTAACTTGAACTTAATAACTTAAAATTTAAGTTTACTTTAACCAGTATTTCTTTCCTATTTCTCAGAAGCAAGTTTACAAGTTTAACGTTAATTTAAGATGAAGATTGTATGAGTAGCAAATCATGTAAACAAATATTTTATGTTTTTTATGTTTAAATTAAAATTGAAAATAAAATAAAATTATAAGTTTTTAATTTAAATTTACTTATACCAGTACGTCTTTCCCATATCTCAGTAGCTAGTTTACAGACATAGCATGTATTGTAATGTGTGTATATAGTACCTTGTTATCTTACAAAGAAAGTTTTCAGACAGCAGTTCTAACCTTTTCATTGGGGTATTCGTGCAGGAAAACGTTTAGATTTATTTTGTATCAAAGACCTTTCACTGGACACAATGGAGTGAATAAATTACCTAGCATTATTACAGATGTTGGGTAGATAGGGGGTTGCTATAGCCAAATAGGCTTTTGTATGCCTGTCACACTCCCATCAATAACGCATAGAAAGTTCAGCCAATAGATGCTAGTATAGAAACCTGATAGTCCATATATTGATAACAAAAAAACTACCGCTATATTCAATTTGTACTGTCGGAATGCAGTGTTATATTAAATTCCACTTATCTATTCAAGTATATTTCTTATATTCAAACTTTTAATTTATTGATCTCATTAAAGGCAATTAAAGGTTGATGATTAGTGTCAGGGGCAATGTGCTCACACTTATTCAAACTTATTTTTAATATTGATCATAGAATAGAACTTATCTATCGTATTTTTACATTGGAGTTGATATTTAATCATACCCAGACTTTATGGCCCTGTGAAATTTATTATGCATTTATATTACATATTTTTGTGGCAACAGGGCAAGAAATGTTGATAGCTTCTTGTATAGACCTGTCACAACATTCTCATTTGGCACTCTGAAGTACTGTGATAAAATATTTGTTGTAAATAAAAGCAAACAAGACCTGTTGTAAATAAATTAGTTGTCTACATTATACAAATCCACAGAGCAAGATTTTATCAGTAAAGAGCCTATAATAGTGTTACTTATTACAGCATTAATGATTATTTGTGATTTATCAGTGAAGAGCCTATAATGGTGTTACTTATTACCATATTTCTGATTATTTGTGAACATTCTTTATTTGCTGGTGTTTGTGAAAAGATCCTGTTACTGGAGACTTTCAATTAAAATGGGTAGTAAACTTGAGTTTCATCAGTAATTATACAGCTTGGTTTTGCTTATATTTCTACTTTAATATTTACATGAGAATAAAGCACACCAGGTAATGAATATATTAAGATAAGATAATTAATAAACACTTTTTATGGCAAAGTTATAAGAGCAAAAAGATATCTTGCATAAATCTTGAATTTTCTTTGACCTAGGGCATATTTTGTACAATCCGAAACATTAATAGCATATGTTGTAGTTATTATATATGTAATACAAAATGTTCACAGTGAGGGCCACCAGTGTTAGGACAGGTACTGTATTGAAAATCAATATCTGTAATAGTATACACTACAGTCAGGCTTGTGTATACACACACAATAGTAAAATTAATGACTATCTTTTAAGTAAACATGTTTATTCATAAGGATTAATGAAAGGTAAATATTGTCTGTACACATTATACATACAGAGTTCTGTCCCTTGGTGCCATATCATTTCATGCCCTTGGTGTCACATGATTTAAATTTCATGGGTGTCAAACATTGTCATTTAACATTTACTCTCGACATTTGTGGCGGTAGGCTTAATCTTAGATAAACATCCATGAAGTTGTGTGTTTTTTGTTTAGAATATTTTGAGATAACATTCAAGTGGTTGACTAGTATTTAAAGTTTTTCATTGA
The DNA here is from genome assembly GCA_032359645.1 of Pododesmus macrochisma. Lineage (NCBI taxonomy): Eukaryota > Metazoa > Mollusca > Bivalvia > Pectinida > Anomiidae > Pododesmus > Pododesmus macrochisma. The sequence goes on from JAUMGZ010230616.1 coordinate 2,412, forward strand.
ATGTTTACTTGTCTGTTGATTAGTGGACAAAGCTTGTTGATAATCACTAATAGCTTTGTCTACTGCTAAATCAGCATGGTGGTAATCCTGGTGACAGCATGCCCTGTCAGAATGTCCAGTCAACATTCTAATAATTATATTGTTATTATTAATTCATTTTAGAATAAAATCAGAGATTTAGAGGACAAGTTAAAAGAGGAAAGACTACACAGACACTACATGCAAGAGAAAGCTGTTGAGGTATAACTTTCTAATTTATTTTTGTACAACAATAAATGACACTGTAGTGCATATAGTGTCCACCTGTTTAGACTATAATAATGTAGGGACTGCTCACAAGTCTAATTATACACTCTCTTTATTATGTGATATCCAACACTGTATCTATATTAAGTGATACCTTCTATCACACAGCCTTCTTACATGCCAAATCAAATTAAATGTCTCAAATCATGTTCAAATGCCTGTACTTATCAGTGAGTAAAGTGACTGCTCATGCACCTCACCCCACAGTCTCTCTGTGTCTGTCTCTACAGTTTGCTTGTCAGCAATTTACATTCCTTACAATTAACACAATAGCCATATATATTCACAAGCTTGGTACAGAATATTGCACACAGGTTGCACCGAAAATCTCACCAACCAGTTATGAGTGAAGATTACTTGGGGGAAAATAGACTACACTTCATGAATGACATATTTCTGTTACAGTTACAGTCAACAGCTGAAACAAATAAAATTCTTCTGCAGGCAGGGGACAGACCAAAATCTGGAAAAACAAAGAAAACGAAAAAGAAGAAAAAACTAGAAGCCAACAAAAAACAGAAAACACAGCAGTCTAATCAACCGGTAGAAAGAGAAAGATGTTATCCTGCCAAGCATTACAGACTCAATTTAGCAGAAATACCTTTTGTTGCAGGAAAGGTAAAATCTTAAAAGTTCAAAAGGAGTGCATTGCATGTATCCTGCAATACTTATTAAATTAAAATGTCAGTAAATTCATGAGATGAGGCCCATAGGACCTGCAACAGGAATTTGAATTTATTTGCTATTACAAAGTCATATTAAGCAGGACCAGGGTTAGTGAATGATTGATCATGATTTAACTAGAACAATAGGCATATTGACTACCTTAGTATTCATATGATAGAATGGTTTATGTTTATTTTATTATCACTGATAAAAAGTATAATTACATGTTTAATTAATCATTGTTGGCGTACCTATTATTTTCTTTGTTCTATCTTTTACACTATACCAGTATGTCACCTTTCTTTTCGTTAACTATTTTACCATTAAGGGAATTGTTTTCTATGAAAAGTTGTATTGCTGTCAAACAGTGTTGTCGTCTGTAGTCCTAATTTTGTTTTGGTGTTTTCAGTCCACAGCACATAGTCATTCTGTAGGTGCTAATGTACAAAGAGTGTTATCCCTAATGAAGTCACACAACATGGCATTATGTTCAAACAGTCCACTAGAAAGTGCAAGGTCGTCCAGTTCATCATCAGGGTCAAGTGTTGATAGTCTTGACCAGGATTTAGCTGACCTACTTCTTCAGCTACAGGATGAGTTTGGACAAATGAGTTTGTAAGTTCTTTTGTAGCTTGATTTTATTTCAATGAAAGAATATAAGTTTTGGCATTTGTTCTTAGTTTTCAGTGAAATATGTTGAATTTTTGTTTCAGTTGTAAGATAAGCTTCAGCCCACATTGTACTCTGATGTAAAGCATATTCATAGAAATCTCAGATACTAATGATATCTTTTGATAATGTCTGCTCTTCATACTTGTTATATGAATATTTTGTAAGAATAAACAAATGGTAAATAGTTACAAGTTTGACAGCTTGAATATAATTATTAAGGCATAGTTGTTTTTATACAAACTTAAATCTTGCTCAACTTATAAGATTGACTAAAAATGTTTTCCTTTTTCAGTGAACATCAAGAATTATCGAAACAAATAAATGATGTGACAGATTCTCGTCTTCGAGAGGATTTAGAGAGAGAGCTTGAAAGTCTAGTTTCTAGGATGGAAGGAAAAGGTCAACAAATATCAAAAGTTAGAACTCACCAAGAAAAGGTTTGTTGTAATAAAACTTCATAAGAATACACTATGTGTGTGTTTGTATTATACATTTTCACAATTATTTACCAGTGAAAAGAATGGAACTTACTGTCAGTGTTAGTTTAAAAATAGAGTGCAAACTTGAAACTTTTAGTCACAGCATAGATCTAACTAGCTTCAACATATGATAAAATGTAAAGTATAATTTGTAATTTGAATGTCTTAGATAGAGATGTTATAAGAGAAAATCATTTGAGGTCATACCCACTGATGTGTCACACTTTTCAAGCACATGTCTTACTGTAATATAAGTCTGTCTAAAGTTATTCTGTATCCTGGCCCCCTTTTCACAAAATGGCTGTCATAAGTTAATTTCTAAGTCTGAAGTCAATTCCTAAATGAAAACAACAACAAAAATCTATTTTAAGAATATACTTAGGACTGTCCAAGTCTGTCCCTATAAGACTTAGGATTGTTTGTGATATGGGGGCCTGGCACTGTAGATGGGTTATGCCAGATTTCACAAAGCATTCAAAGGCAACATTGTCCAATCTAGTTTTTGTTAATACCCAGACAGTTCACAATGACAGCAAAAAATTTAATAGTGAAAATTGCGAGTTCCAAAAGAGTTATCTTTCTTTGGCAGGAAAATTAAATACACATCTATATGCAACTTCTATCTCTAAGTAAAATAATTTTTAATCTGCTATCTTAAAGGTACACAGACCTTGCATAAGGAAATTGTCTAAAAAATTAAGATGTTATACCTATACCTTCATTATGGATTTGTATCAAACATGATGAATTGTCACTTTAGTTTCTTGACACATGAGAGGTTGTCATTGAATGCATCACATAAATTCACAAAATCTGGTACTCTAAATGTCGAATCTTGATAATTAATATGGATAAATAAATTTGTTTTCCAGCTTCAAGAAAGAAAGAAAAAGAAGAACCAGAATTCAAAGAAAACACCAAGATCTAAATCAGAATGTCACCATGACGGTGGCGAGGTGGAAGTGACAACTACAATTAAAACAAAAGGACATGGTGCAGGCAAAGTGACAGTGAGACCATCTAGTGCTAGAGAGGTTACAATACGATCTTCTACGGCTCGGGAAGCCTCACTTAATGTGCTTAAAGACATGCGTAAACTACAGACAACGTTACGGCGAGATGATTTACACTGGGAATGACAGCATATAAACACCTAGTTTAGTATTATGTGATAGTCAGATCAGAAACTGAAGGGTTTACATTCCATAACAAATATTGCATATAGAAAATTGGCCGTCAATTTTTGTTTACAAGTATATTTTAAGAAGGAAATTGAATCACTTAAAAAAAAACTTAAGGATGTTTTCTTAAACTTGCCAAGAACTTTTTTTCTTAAATATCTGTATTTTAGTATATTTTTTTTTAAAATAACATAATTATGCATGTGATTAACTGGTCATATTTTTGTGAATATACAAAACAACAAGTAGGTATTTTTTTGACTGAAATTGCTTTAAAATCCACACTGAAAATATGAAATATCCTGAATCATTTCACAATATTGAAAAACTTAATGCAAATTAAAACGAATAATTTTTAATCACTTTTCAAATTTTTTGTTTTGAATGCTGTGTTTTGTTAGTGCTAATATAGAACAATGCATGTACATTTTAAGAAGAGCCTACATTGTTTCTGACTGACCTAGTATGTGAGTGTATGTTTGTGATGTATGATACTATACAGTGTATGTAATCAGGTGTAGATGATATTATATAACACAGTGTACTGTACTCCTTCACTACATGAATGTCTATATAGGGTTCTGTGTATCTGTAATGGGTAATCAGCTGTTTTTAAACTGATCCAGGTTTCGTTGACCACCAAGTCTTCTTTTATATTCCACATACAGCTAATGATAAACATCATTATGACTCATGTAATTTCTTGTTGCCAGTGAACTGAACACAACACTTTATTCTAAATGTGATAAATACTTGTTGTTGTTGTTTCTTTAGTTAGATAACATTCATCCTAGCATGAAGTAACACAAATAAGATAATATGAACTGTTATCATCCATAATATATTACACCCTAATCTAAAGTTTCATAATTTTCAATTTATTTTTCACCGATTCAGTAAACATTTCGTCCATAAACAGGTTAGAGGTTATGTAGCTATACTATGTACCAGAAGTTAGAATATTTGAGATATCGTATTTTTGCCAATATAGAGTATGTACGGACAAAATAGTGTACCTGTGTGTCGGGTCATACTGTCATATCACATAAAATATTGATATTGTAATAATTATAACACACTGATGTCTCCCAACACCACCAGGCTACATGTTCAGTCATAACGCATCAGTTCTTAGATTTGTTTGAACTATACAAACTACTCATATACATCAACATTATCTGATAGAGAGAGCTATAATCAATATGTTGTATATTAACAAAATGAATAGGATCAACATACAGGATCAAAGCTTTAGTATTTACAGTCTTTGTGACTTGAACGGCGATTTACACTGGTATTTTGAATGTAAGAAAGAGAATAGACTGCAAAAATATATGGGGGATGGGTAGTAATATAAAAAGTTACCATTCCAAGCAACCATTCCCCTGTCCCTGAGTTATTTGGTTGAAGTATGTTATGCCATTGTTAATATAAGGGAGGTAACTGGGATAATAAAATGATCTTATGTAAAGAGACATATTTTTGGTTTATTAAACAAACATTCCGTCTGCAAGACAATACATGTAACTAGTGTCTAACTTACCAGGTACTTTAAAACATGCTGGTATTGGTACATAAAGAGATACCCTTGCTGCACAGATGATTGTATTCATTTTACAGACTTCTATTTTGTGGATGTTCTGTTGTGTAATTTGTGCACATTTCTTTACTTCATGTCTTACTTAGACTCAGCAGGCATTTCTTGTTACTTACGATAACAATATCAAAAGATATTTCCAAAGTCTAATCCACATGTGACACCAATGTGTTGATATAGATCATCGTAAACTATATTCATGTGCAGACAACAAGCTGCAGAGCTGAACATTCAAGTAGAAACAATATTAGAATCAAACAATATTCATTATCCATCCAAAGTTTACAGAGTGCCAAATCAAGTTTAATCAACTACTTAAATTTTAATGAATTAAATACCACCAGGTGTCGAATCCTACAACTGAATAAGATGCTGTGATGTATATTTTTTATAAACTGCCTCATTCCATAGGATTTTTTGTACCAAATTGTGACTTTTAATCAATATAAAAATGTTTTAAATCATGTTTTAACTGTTGACTTTTATAGCATTCCACAGACATTTTAATTTCCAACATTATAGATATATAAACTATGTAAATGTGTTGATGTCCGAGATGACAATGCTGAACATGCCCAACTTAATTGTGTAGTGAGGCATGTTTGCTTCATCAAATCCTTGCTGCATTTTTTTTTTTAAAACTGATGTTTATTGGTTGATCTCAGAAAACATGGCTACTTTCTTACAAAGTAAGAACCTGTTTTTAAAGCCATCTTCTTGGAACATGTCTTTGAAAAAAAATTCTATATACATGTAGTTGTACAAAATCATTAGAAACAAATATCTAAATGCATAAATTTATTTCTTTTAATACATTTGATTTTAATCAGTTTTTGTTTTGCTGCACATACACTACATTTTAAACTTAAAAGTCTGTGTTCCAGTGGGGTTTCAGGGTTACTATTCTTGAAGTACATACAACAAATTAATGTAATCAATTTTTCGATTTTGAACTTTCTGTAAATTGATTTAAAAACATTCTTATAGTTTGCTCACAGAGGCAAACTTGTACTAAATATTTTACAGAAGATTCAACTCCTCAAGTACGTAATGTAATAATTAGTTAGTTGATGGTTGAGCACTCGATTAGCATGAACCTTGTCATAATGCCATCTCTAGGGAACAATTACTTAGAATACAATTATATAATATAATATGTACAGTCTGTTATTGTTGTTATATAGACATTTTAAATTATTAATACACAAAAAACAGTTGTATCTTTATGCAATAAACATTATTAATGTATATCATTTATCATTAACAGTGTCTTTGTGAATTTTCCATTTTTCAAAGTGACTATAATTTCATTTAATTTGCATGTAAGAAGAAAGGATTTATCTCCCCTTTCAAGGTTGTGTCCACTTTCATTTGATTATCTGTGGCTTGTTATTACCAAGGATCTAGTACACAGTTAATGCTGTTATAACACATGGAGATAATTGTTAACATTGTCAATTCAGATCATAGAAATCACTTTACATGTCATCATAATCATGTCATTGTTACAGGCTCTGATTTAATCAAGTCTCGAGCCCGATGTTGGTGTGTATGTTGGCTCTATCAAGGATGGCTCATCATGACTGCCCACTCCTTCCACACTTGCTGTGATAGTAGAGAGGCTGTACCAGCCAGATTTCTGAGCTCTAGGTTGTGATTAAATCCAATCATGGTCGAGATCCCTCTTATCTTGGCTGTAACCATAACTCCACCGTAAGCAATAGTTTGAGGGTTCAACACGATGTTATCGAACTCAACCTATCAAAACAAAGTCTTAACAATGTCAATTTATTAAAAAAAAACAAAAAACAAATAAAAACCCTCACATACATGTATTTGCATATAGAGTAGAAGTTTTTAAATGTGAAAACTCTCACAAGTGCATGTATAGATAAATAGAAGGAATGTAAATCGTGTCAGGACAATTTTGAACATTTTGTACTTACTTTTGTGATGATATTCTGTGCTGTAGATACCTCATGCATGATCTGTTCCAACTGGTACATAGATTTCTCTATTGCATCAACCTTGTCGATGAGTGGAGCACCACAAACTGTGAAATATTTATTGTAGTTTAAAAGTACATAAAGCTTAAACCACAAAGAAACAGTAAGACATCAAATGCATTTTGATAATGTACAAAACACATGCCTATTTTACTCAACTGGATATGGTCCTTGTATGTGTTGGCTTATATCATGAATTAACATGTTAACTTTGTGGCCTTATCCAGTCCTACCGTTTTGAACAGAATTTATGAAATTTGGCAGATATAAAGGAAATCAAATAAAGATGTAGAATTAAATGTTACAGACTTTCACTAGTTAATGCCTTTTTATACGAGGCTAATAGGAAGTTATGTTACCCTTGTGACCTCAATTCACTACTCTTACAATTATGAAGCTATTTGTCAATTTTGTGACCTTTCTTGTTTTGCAGTTTGAACTGTAGTTAGTAAATATGATAAAAATTAACTGAAGTTGTGAAAATATGATTGCTGCAATTTGTTTTATAAAAGTTATGCCCCTTCTGTGCTTAGGTTTATTTCATATCATATGTGAACAGTAGTTTTCAACATTATTTTATTAAATGTGGTAGATGTCATTACCTATATGTGCACATTTTAAGAACAAAGAACCATATTTTAACAGGGACAAGTGCAAAAAAACCGGTTGTTTCTTCGATCAATATATGATTGTGTTCAACTCAAAATTTACACTAAACATTTTGATTTTGTGATTGTGCATGATTTAATGCATGACTTTTGCACACAAGGCAGTGCTTGGCAACATTTTGCCTTACATTTTCACAGAATATTCTCTGCTAGACAGTGCTATAGTTAATTAGTATACATTTTTGTTGGAGAGACTTGATGAAGATATAAATACTTTACCTGTTTGCATACGAGTTGCATTGTTTGAATTGGCTGATTGACAAGAGCTGCATTGTGAGGTCAAACCACCACACATCTTGAGGAATTCCGTAAGGTTATAATTGCAGTTCACCACTTGTCTTTTATAACGAAAGCTTCTTCCAAATAGACCACCTTTATAATGGAAACATAAAGTGACATCAATTAAACTCATCAGTCTTAAACCAATATAAAATGTGTATGTAAATCTGCTTGTGCCAATTTTAGCCAAACTTCACAGTGCTTTTTAGGCCATCTGGACTTTTCTCATACAAATCCCGTCAGTTGTCGTCGTCCGTAGTTAACATTTCACATTTTCGACTTCTTGTCCCAAACCACTGGACCAATTTCATCCAAACTTGTTAGGAAGTATCTCTAGACTTAATTTCAATAGTAAGATAGAATTCACATGACTGTTTTACCAAAAATACCAACCATGTCAACATGTATATTGGAATGATTAATAAATATTCTGCTACGGGTTATTGACAACAATCGATAAGACAAACCGCGGAGTCTGATGTTATAGGACTAAGGCCCGATGAACCTCTTGTTTGAAGATCAAGTCGAATACACATTGATAGAATACCGCAATTGACACGTTAATCTGACCCCAAAACCAATTCATTCTTTCATACATACTATTTTGAATAAGATTGCAAACCTTCTAAAATGCAACGTGATGCAATTAACTTTACAGTAAGAAATGAAATACGTTATGCATACATACCCCTGATCTGTCTTTTGGCAAAATTATACAGGGGGGGGGGGGGGGGGGGGGGGGGGGGGGGGGGGGGGGGGGGGGGGGGGGGGGGGGGGGGGGGGGGGGGGGGGG
>JAUMGZ010230627.1:0-11058 GCA_032359645.1 Pododesmus macrochisma
GTTTTCTTATTGTTTGCCAATGTCCATGGACTTACGGCCTAGAATATCGTCTTGGTTTTTCGATTTACTTACATAACATATCCAACCAACATAAAATGCCATTACTACATTTAGGAAAATACCACCAATTTAAAAACAAATGCTAGTTTTACGTATGGTCTCGTGCCGATCGTATAAGGAATTATGTTTTTAAAAATCGAAATGTTGTATCCATAAAAGGGATTCTTTTTTGGCAATCATGGACCAAATAAAACAAACTAGTATGAGAAGAACATATTGGCTATATATCAAAAACGCAAAGAAAGTTCAGCAAAGTAGTGTTAATGTTGTTTAACAAATAAATGACGCACACGTCTTCTAACTTCACGTCTAAAAAAGAGATCAGTTCTTTAATACGACATAACGTCATGGATTACAACTTCGTACAGTAGAAAGACACAAGAAATAAGGGCACCACACAAGGACATAATTCTTAATCATGCCATATTCCATTTTGAAAAAAAAACAAAAGAGTATTTGCGATTTCTGTAACCAACTGAAGTTGGAGCACAATATCATTATTGTAGTGTATATTTTTTGTTTTTAGTGTGCTTTGTTGGGTGTTTTACGAACTTAAACCAACTTTAGACATAACAGTCTCATTGTTTCAACTTTCCCATAAATTGTTCTTTGTTGATATCTGTACTTTCTTTCTCCAGTACCATCGTTCTTTTAAAGTTTATTGAAGCTTTTTACCTATGTACAAACGCACGATCATTGGAGAAGTGCGAGATTACCCCACTGGATTAATTGCCAATCTATAACTGTACACTCCAGGATATAGATGTCCAATGATGTGTTTTCAATCAATATGAATAATATTTTACTTAATAAGTCAACTCATATAACTTATTGTATTCAAATTTATACTGTGGCAGAATTTAGTAAAATAAGGCATTCAATATTAAATAAAAAATCAATTTTATATATTCTCTTATAAAAGTGAGAAGAAAAGTTATACTAAAAGCATTAATGAAGAGGATAATTTATAATCACTCTTTTGTTTTTAAAATGGATACTATCCTGTGTTGTGCCAATTTCTTTCAAAGGGACAAATAAATGTTTAAATGTATTTTATCAATTTAGACTTTTTTCAAAACATATCACTCTAGTCTTCCTTTTATTCGATAAGACCTTAAATATAAGGTAAATAAACACTTATATCTATAGAATAATTATTGTATAATGCTCTCTATTCATACGTAAAGAGAAATCAATTTGTATTCTGTGTGTTTGCTAACAATCCTAATTAAAACTTATGTTTACCTTTAGGTTGAACAATCAAATACAGTATTCTACTCTACCATCTGATTAGTATTCTACTCTGCTTGATGGATGCAAACCTTCTGATTAGTGATTTTAATGGTTAATTATTGTCATTAACTATTGGTTGTTTTTACCAATTATGACGTGCGAAGTTTTAAAGAAGTGTACGATGAATCAATACATTGTTGTGAATCTAGTGATAGTGAATATAGTCGTATTGTGAGTTTTGTTTGTGATTTTCGGTCTAAATTTCTCAGAACCTTGCTTTCTTTTCCGTTTAAATACAAAAATGCAATCTGAAACATGCCTCCGATAAATATGATATTTATAAGAGGAAAGAGTCAATACTCTGTTTTATAAAATATCGAGGATTCGTCACATCGAACGTATCCGGAACAAAAAAAAAAAGATTTTAAAGCACTCTATTTGTAAGAAAATCTAACATCCTGCTTTTTCTCTGAATCTTTAACGCTGTAAGAGAAGTAATTTCCTAACATTTTTAATGTTGTTGAGTACTTCAAACCTTTCATGTGTGGCAATACATTTGTATACTTATTGATACAAATAACAACTACACATATTTGTGTTTTTTCTGCCAGTGGGTTTTGGGGAAGTTAAGTAGACATTTAGGTTATATGTGTTACAAAGTGACAATGTTTATTGAATAATCAGACGTGTCATCGCGGGAAGCCACGTGAAGCACCTTCCCGCCACGTTGACAGAAATTCGATAATACAAGTGAACTAGTGATGATTATCAATTTACGATAATGAATGACTGTATGTAATGGAAACAAGGAACTCGACGTGAGTGATCTATGTCGGGTCTTCTTCTCCAAATGAAATGCAAAATATACCGACCACAGGAACATGATACGAATGATATATATCAGGTTGTCTGCAATAGAATTGGAGCTAGGAAGCTGGAAAGCTAAACAGCGTAAAAATGTCAGAACATGAATCATATAAAGGAGAAGTGTCTTGTTATAAAGATCAATAAGTTTGATTACCTGGTCTATCCCTTGTGGAAAGCTGTCGTTGTAACTTGCTCTGTTCTTCTTGTAGTTCCTGTGACAGGGTGTTAAACTTCCTTAAGAGTACCTCCAGTTCCGTGCTACTACTACACGGTATATGGGGTACCGAATATATAGGGTCATCGTCACTCATAGCACCAGCGTATGTTTCATAATCCGAAGCAAATCCCCTGGAATCCACCTGACCCCTAGTGGAAGGGGGTGCGTATATTATCTCAGAATCAGAATTATAGCACTCCGGGGAGCGACTTCTGGACACACGGCCATATTTAGATTTTGTGTGCAGCAATTCTCTAAAACCACCTTGATATTTCTTATTTTGTTCAAGCATTCTAAGGTTTACATAATCCTGTAAAGGTTGACCGCCACTGAAGCTCTCCGACTGGACTACTCTATCGGGAGTGTCGTATGCAATGAAACTCCTTGGGGGTAAAGGGGGCTGTTGCGATATATTTATGGATTTAGATGGAGAACGTGGGGTAAATTTGCGGGGTAGTCCCCCGTCAGAATACATATACTTCAGATATTCCCGGTCCCCCGGGCTGCCGAACTGGCTTGGTGATAAGGTGGATGGACTGAAATAACTCACTGGCTGATAAGCGCTATCCGATACATAACCTCTATGCCCTACATAATGACTTTTACCACCTGAATCGACACTTCGAGGTAGAGAACCCTCACTAGAGTTTTCACTATCACCATCCTCAGTCAATAACTTAGCCTCAGCTCTGTGAGGACTTATAAAAATACTGGCATACTGTGAAGAGGTAGGTTTACAATCGTACTTTGAGTAGCGTTTTAATTGACCTATACTATCCGTTGTAGCTAGTCCTGGTTCAGGTTCAAACAGATCAGGACATTTTTCTGTCTCTTCTAGGGCCGTGGCCGAGGAAGACCTCCCTTTCTTTAGCACTACAATAGGAGGTGCCTCGTCTTCCTGTTCTGTCATTGCTAATGATGGACATGACGCGTTTTTCTTATTGCAATTTTTCTTTGTCCGTATTTTTAGTATAAGCTTCTTTGGTATAGACATTAAAATTACAACGTCATCTAATGACATGTGACTGACCTCGACTTTATTCACTGATAAAATTTCATCACCCACGTGTAAAAGTCCATTACTTTCAGCAACAGTTCCCATTTGAATTCTGGAAATAAAAACACCATCTTGCCTTTCGTGACCGTCACCTTCACGTATATAAAATCCCAGGGTTTGACCCGGTCTTTTCTTGATTTCTACAGTCTGTAAAAGGTGTGAGTTATCCATTACGATTGTCTTTATTCCCATATCTGGAACATTTCCATTGCAATTAGAATTCCGGGATCTGGAACCATTACTCGGTGAATCGGTATCTATGCAATGTACAGCTGACGCTCCACCTAGATTGGCAGCGTTTACGACCTGTGAATGTGGCTGAGCTTCGTGTCGTCTGCTTGCAGTGCTGGCAGATACACTGACAGCTCCCGCCTTCGTTTGATAATACTTCTCTTCTGCTTGCCGCTTGTCTTTCGTTGGTTTTAGTCCACCACCAGTCCCCTGTGCCATACACTCCTCTTCCTCCTGCAAATAACAACAAAACTGTATAGATTGCCCATTTCTATCACATCATTGCACTAGATTAAATTAATAATACACTCTCCCGGATCAATAACCGGAAGTGCGAGACTACATGTTGAAATGTCTGCTTTTACCTGACAAAAGAGTTCCATACAAGAGAAGACTACGCTTGGTGATTATTCATGGTGTAATGTCCGTAGAGAGATTCGATCATGTGTACAAATAAAGATGGCCTTCCATGATCTGCTACTCGAGTAACAGACGGTAATATTCAATAGTAGCAAACCTATTGATCACTACTAAACAAAAATTGATTCACCACATATGTAGTACTGCTGTCGAAACCGACTAATCATTTCTTCATTTGTATTTTAAAATGATTAATGTCTTAATGAAGATTAAATCATTGTTTTGTTGTATTGTTTTATTAGCAATTCCCGATCACTACCAGTAATAGCAAGACTCTTCGTAGCAAATAAAACAATAATCATGTTCGGAGTTTCTACACTTGTAATTTACATGCAATCATCAATAACGACAATAGTGTTACAGGCTCGTGTGTAAAGTGAGGCCATATTCGCGTGTACAAAGTCAATACGACAAATATCAATTTTACTTTGTTTGTCAAACGTTAGAATTGATATCCCAAATGATTACAATAATCAGATGGTTGTTCTTTCCCTTAATCAAAGGTTGATACTTCTTACGTTTAACGAAATAATACACAAAACTGGTATATACGTCAGTGCCCCAGAAAGTAATATTCTCCTAGGATCTACAAAGCTACGTACAGATGACAAGCGTTACATTATAAAACGGTTTCAAGTCTTCCTTTTTAAATACAAAAATTTGATTCCCAAGATTATGCTTTCCAACCTATGAAGAAACGCGACAATTTTCAATTCTCTGAGCGTGACAGATTCTGATAATCATGTTTCGTATCCATACGCGTTAGTGCCTGTCATTAATGAATTAGAAATAAATTGATAAAGTTTTACGGATAGAAAATTGCAAGAAATATGACAATACAGCTTACTATGATTATATCACGTTTAGCCTATATAAAAACTTCGTTTCTTTATAAGAAAGGAAAGTTGACAATTAATGAATGGGAAACACTGTCTTGTTTTTATTATTTTTATGTTTAAGTTGAAAATATAGATACGATAAAATAAAGTTGGTTTTGTGAATACTTCCTTATCATTTAAAACAAATGACAGTTCTCGTGTTGTCGAATATGCTTAAAAATAAAAAAGAAAGGTAAATCATTTAGGATAAATATTGACATCCCATAAATTAATTAACAAAATGTCACAAAAAAGTTTCCATAGTATTCAACGAGGACGGGTTTAAGCAAAAAAAAAATCAAACTCAGTATAAAACATTGCACAAGTTTGTATCAACGAAGCTTAAAACACCCTTATCTCAGTATTCCAGTAGTTGAGTTTCAATTGTTTTATTTGCGTCATCTTGATACGATTTTTTCCACTTGAGGCACGCACTTTCCAATGTCTGTAAAACAGCAAGAATATTAATTGAAGTTTTCGATCGGATTAAGTCTATTAACGCTCTCTCCCATGCACTTGTTGTATTCTGTGGAATTTGGATTTGATTTATACTCAAATAGATTGATTTCTCTGTTGTTCCCCCTGAGCGCTCTCCTCTGTTTCAGTCACACGGTGGTCGCTTGACAGGGTCTGATGCCGTGCTCGAGAATGTCACATCGGAGCTGTCGCATCACAAGATTAACACCGCATATTATTGAATAAATTTGTATGATTTGTCCTTGCGCATTCATTTGATGATTCAGACGTCGCAGAGGTTACGTTTTATCGTGCCATAAATCCAGGAACACTAGAGATAATAGCTCCAAAATTAAAAAAAATGTTTACAATTGTAACTTGTACATGATTTAAAGGAACAGTTTCATTGGACATTACTTCAAAATATGTCACACGAATTTTGGCATTTGGAAATGATTTTACATATAAACGATTGTGTTGTTGTTGCGGTAGAACAAATTATTATTTCAACTGAACTATTATACTTTTTTCTGCAAGATATTAAATAAACTTGTCATACCACTATTTCGACTTGTGCTTTATTCAGTCAACTTGTCAGATAAAAAAGATCATCAGGCAGCTTGCTGTTTTTTTGTTTTATTAGGTTTGTTTATTTCATTCGGGTTTATTATTCTTTTCAACAGATGTCTAGGTCATATCGAGACGGTGTCTGCTCCTGACAGTGCGCTTTAATGGCGACTTTATAGTGTTGTCTCACCGAAATATTAGCCAGCATGAAGATAATTTTCTGAAAAGTTTACTTTTATCTAACAAAAACATGTTACGTATATGAACAGTTAACAATTTAATTCTTGTATGATACAGAATGATGTATCAAATATATTTTCTATATTTTTCTATACCTATTTATAAATATCTTATCTGGTTATTTTTAATGTTGATTAAATTATTTTTTTTATTACATCAATGTAAGTAACTAATAAATGAAATGCGTTTACATTTTTATGGCAGCTCTTGTTTATCATACCCTTGTTCACTAGTTCTGAGTCACATTACAAAAGAAGAAATTGGGACAAAATCTAGAGAAATGTCGACATAAAAAAAGTATTTAACCTATCGAAGAAAATCTTACAGTTAATCTTCTCTTCTAGAACTAAACGCGGGGATCTTGAACGTGCGATGTAGTTAAAAATGTATGCACACGAGAACGATCCAGCGTCCATTCAAAATACGTGCGACGACCACTCCGGGAACCCTGTACAATACACGTATTGTATAGATAATGATTGATAAAAAAGCTTGATTTTAGGCCCAAAAAGTTTAATTCTGGTTCTCGGGCTCTTCCTCATTTATGTTAAAGCCCCAAAAAGGGGCTACAGCTTCCGTGTCCGAGAAAGCATAATTTAGTTAAAGCACAATTGTTCCTTCATCAGTAAAAAAGAATAATACACGATGAATAAGAAACCTTTTCATTCGCATATTTACAGGGAAAGTTCTATATATACATGTATATCCCTAGGTGAACGTCCTTTCTCGCGTCTGTGCATCGTATTATCGTAAATGTTTAAATAAGGAGGACGTGATAAGTCGTGCTTTATTTTTGCGTTAGATAATCAAATAAACGTGAAATCATATATATCATAGAGTCTGGTCGTTATCAGCGTGGAACGATGTTATTTTAAGGCTTTATTTCCACTATTTGTGTCTCTCGCCCCAAGGCTCCAAAAGAGAGGTCTAATTGCGGTAGAATGAAGGCGTAAAATAAAGTGTGATGAATCATTAGTTTACAGTGAAAATCGATGTTTTATAAGAACTGTAGAGACGACCTGTGCGGCATAACTTTCTATTGCGAATGCACGGTCTCTTGAGGCTTTGCACTCTATCAAATATTGATGACGGTTGTGTTTCACAAGAGCTATGGTGATCGCACACCTGCTTACGCTTCAAAGATTCATTATCATGCTAATCACCTGCAACTCACCTGCATTTGTTAGGTAAATATACAGGTATTGAACGAAACGTAGGTTAGTCATCAAAGCAAGCCGTTATTGAATGCACACAAGAATAGTTGTATGTCGGCTGTAGCATGTCTACTCGCGTTAGTTAATAATCAACCTTTCACCAACGTGCACGGGAGTCTATTGTTTGTCCATAAAGACACTGCATGTATTACTATTGTATGTCTGTGAACGTATTTTCCGACCCAAAGACGATCGACAAACTTGATTTGATATAATGCATGTACATGTTAAATTATTCAAGTATTTAATGTTTGGAGAACAATGATACCGTGCTTATAACGTATTTGAATACGTCATTGCTCTGCAATTTAGACATATTTGTTCATGTAGCTTTTAATGTGTTCACGTGGTTAGTTGGACTGAAAAACATTAAAACGTATTATTGGCATAAATAAACTCCACATTTGACTATCGCCATTAAAAACAGAGAGAGAGAGAGAGAGAGAGAGAGAGAGAGAGAGAGTTGCATAAAATAAACATGTAGGGAAACGGCAACTAATCCAATGGCTGGAATCTGCTAATACACAAGCATTTAGCATCCTATCAGATCAATAGTACAGTCAAACCTGTCTATAGAGACCACCTAAGAGACCAGAAAAAGTAGTCTTTATATGGAGGTGGTTTTTATATACAGGTACAATTGTTGTAATTAGACTTAAAAAGACCCGATTTTAGTGGTATTTATGTACAGAGTGTCTCTTTATAAAGGTGGTCACTAGAGCAGGTACATTCATTGGCGATATTAGAACGCTAACGCGTCGGTCAATATTGGAAAAACCAGTCGATATCACAGCATATTCACTGGGTAAAAAGTCCATAATTGTAAAGTAAGCGTACCACAGAATAGTTTACACCATGTGATCGCTTCTAAGTCTATAGTAGAAGAATGGATTTTACATAAGTGATGTGCAATAATCATCAATATTGCGCCATGACTAGCAACAATAATAAACATCAGTACCACCTGGACGTATGCAAGGTGTGATCACACTGTAAAGTGCACTATTACCACGCAGTTCATTTTTTGGAAGGTTTGATATCATTTACACGCAATCTTTGTAGAAATCGCTTTTCTTTTTTTCATACATTCGTTAACAAATTTATTTGTATTTTAAATATTCATAAAAACAATACCTAAAGCAACTTCAAAAAGCAATGCAATAAATAATTTTTGTTTTGTTTTTAGGACAGCTAAACTGTCTTTTTGAAAAATGACATTGTTTGTTTGATGAAATGTTGAACATATTAAGGAAAAGCTTCCAATAGTCTACCGATACACTAAGCCGATGTGTCCAATAAACTTCAGTGTTAATTCCATGTCTTCTAAAAGTAATACGATATTGAACATTTTTGACATAAGATCGATATGGAAGCACAAATCCTTACAAAGCATGTATCGAGGGTTGACCTATAACTCCAGCGAGAAGGACCATTGATCTATAGATGGCAATGACCTCAACCATCACTCGTCATATCTCAACTTACAAAACTGACAGAAAACTTGCCGAAATAAAACATTTCAGACACACCAAGGGACGGTAAAAGCAAACAGAAACCATTATATAAGCTTTTCTTTACATGAAATAGAAATCAAATCACTACACGAGTATTCCGTAGTGGTAATGTTCGCAGGAGCATGAAATCCTACCAGACACATTACATGCGTACAATATCATTTATACGTCAACTTGAAAGTGACATATTAATAATAATGTTTTAGTCAAATATATACATTAGAATTATGTGGACACCTTTGAATGCAAACCTTTGATACATGGTCTAGTTGACATGTCTCGAACTATCAGAAAGTAACAGTTTTATTATTTAACAGTTACTGTAGTTTGTTCAATTGCACCACTTTCACATTTCTTGAAAGGCGTTCATTTCATTGACGGTACATACATACTTGCGTTCATTGATTGTTGTTTCTACTTATGAATTGGTTTATTAAGGTAATAGGCCAGTATCACCATTTCTCACTAGAATTTCTTCAAATTTAGTGGTTTTATTTCTGTCACAAAAAAAACTATAGGTTGTCGGCATTTTAAGGATTTTAAATGAGATTTTATGTAAAAAAGTGATTTTTGAAAAAAAAATAATTAAGGACACATATTTTGGCAAATTATGTCTATAAAAGGTATGTCGACATAGATTAGTATTGAATTAATGTTTTTACCATTAATTAATGCTGAAAATGTGTAAAATTAATTTCAGAGTACATGTTTATGTAATAGTATAGTAATGATCTAGATAGCTGGTTTCCTGAATTATAGAAAATTGGATACATGTGTCTGAATGATAATAACTAAGCTGTACAACTGTCTGTATTGCTTTGAAATATTTTATGTAGAAAGAACGCACTGTTACGTTAACACAATACATACAACAACCATCAAATAAGATTAATGAATTTACAGAACATAAATTATGATACTGTCGCCCTACATTGGTTTTAAAACTAGTATTTACTTTCGGTTTAGACTCTCAAATTACCTTAAAACTGTCACAAAACACTTAAATTATGATAACAAGGGAGGTATATGTAATAAAACATTAAAGAAAGTTTAGATTATGGCATTGAGTCGGGCAAGATAATCTTAACTTTCACATGTTTTCACCAACAATGAAACATCTTGCAACAAAAGATTTAATGAAATATTTAAAAACAAATAAAGTCAGTACATTGTTGATACTGATCACACCGAGATTATGTGGCATTTATATATACAACTTTGGAATGATATGCATATGAACAAAGATTGTTAACCTAATATGCCTTGTTTCATGCAATGAACATCTGTCAAGAGTTTCATTAAACAGACCAGCCAATCACGAGAAGAAATTAAGAAAGATCTCAGTCAATCATAGACAATGACTGCACTATCTGATTCAATCAGAGACAATGACTGCATATATGATTCAATCAGAGAAAATGACTGCAATATTTGATTCAATCAGAGACCATAACTGCAATGCCTGATTCAATCAGAGACGATGACTGCAATATATGATTCAATCAGAGAAAATAACTGCAATATTTGATTCAATCGGAGACAATGACTGCAAAATATAATTTAATCAGAGAAAATGACTGCAGTATATGATTTAATCAGAGAAAATGACTGCAGTATATGATTTAATCAGAGAAAATAACTGCAATATATGATTTAATCAGAGAAAATGACTGCAATATTTGATATACGCAGAGACGATGACTGCAATGCCTGATTCAATCAGAGACGATGACTGCAATGCCTGATTCAATCAGAGACGATGACTGCAATATATTATTCAATCAGAGACGATGACTGCAATATTTTATTAAATCAGAGACAATGACTGCAATATATGATTCAATCAGAGACGATGACTGCAATATTTGATTCAATCAGAGACGATGACTGCAATGCCTGATTCAATCAGAGACGATGACTGCAATATATGATTCAATCAGAGACGATGACTGCAATATATGATTCAATCAGAGACGATGACTGCAGTATTTGATTCAATCAGAGACAACGACTGCAATATTTGACAATCAGAGACGATGACTACAATATTTGATTTGTTCATAGACGATGACTGCAATATTTGATTCAATCAGAGAAAATGACT